>PVKB01007316.1:8252-38299 GCA_004027205.1 Ctenodactylus gundi | reverse complement strand
ATAAGCATGCAAAAGGTCAAAGCATTGTTTCAATCAAAATGCCTAGCATAGCTCCTTGGGCCAGGGGCCAGTAGCAGGCCTTAAAGATTCTTTGTGTGTGGTCAGAAATTCTTACACTTGGTGGCTTCCCACAGGATACCTTCCAGGGCTCAGGGGTGCGGCTGCAGAGGCCTCATTAGCCTCCCACTTACATGGCCCCAGCCTGCCAGTCCTGGGCCTGGCCAGGCTGTGTTCTTTCGATTTTTAAGGGACTTCCGGCTAGTTGCTATGGCTCCGTGGGCGGGACTAGAAGCGCTTCCTTTTCGGCCGGAACCGTTAGACAGCCTCCGCGTTTGCCCGAGGGCGCCCTGGGGTCCTCACTTCGGTCGGTCTTGCATGTTTCCGGGTCCTCTGCAGGGTTCTGGGCAGAAACCTGGCGGAAAAGCGGGAGTTTGGTGTGATGGCGGTGGCCCGCGCGTTTCTCCTGACGCTAGATGGCAGTGTTGCTCCATCATGACGTCCCGGCTGGCCTCACCCTACCCCCCCCCACCCCCCCGCCCTTGTGTCTTGAAAAAGTTGAGTGTTTTTCTACTCCGTCCTGGTTTTTTTGGACTCCTTGCATACTGTAGCATTCTGGGACAACCTGGTGCCTGACTTTAGAGAAGTGGCCATCTGGGATAGTACCTCCCTAAACCTCAAGGATTGTGGGCACCAGCTTTTCTATTCAGAATGCTAGGCTAGGTGTCTGAGCAACTATTTCCCTTTCTCGGGGAGGCCCTGTCTGTCTTTGCCCTCCTCATCTTTGAATGTAGAGACCACAGTGTTTCTCCAAATACACACATCTTTGAACTTCACTCTGAAATTTTCTATAGAAATAAAGGGTAACCCATTTGAAACTATTGCTTTAGCAAGGTTTAAAAATGTGTGCACGAAGAGAATTATTACCCGGAACCCCATTTACATGGACAGGTACTCTGTGTTTTTAAAAAAATTTATCATTAATTTCTCTTAATTAATCATTGTTTCAAAAACCTCAAGAAGTGTTGTATGAGGGTGGAAGAATGACCTCTGACCGCACCTCAACCACAGTGCCATAAAGCAGTGTGCCTAAGGCCAGGAGACCCACTTGTCTTACCCTGGTGTTCTTGGCAGTGGTTTCAGCTCACCAAGAAATGAGTGCCCAGCAATGTGATCTCAATATAAATATTTGTTGAATACATGAACAAGGACCTGATTTCTCCTTAGGCAAGTTTTTTTTTTTTTTTTTATCATAACACATCATTCTGTACTCCTCTGATGTTACTCTTGGTACACTTTCCTTCAGACCTTCTGTTTTTTTATTATTATTTAGAACTTTCTTGAAAGCAGTAGGCATGGTGTGTACAAGTTAAATTATTCTAGCTGTTTCTACAACTATTTTCATTTTTGAAAATTATATTTGTGCTTTACCGATGCATAGAGAATTTTTTTTAGACTTGGTCTCACTCTGTAGCCTAGGCTAGTCCTGAACTCACTATGTAGCCCAGGCTGGTCTGGTTTTTCACAGCAATCCTCCTGCCTCAGTCCCCCCCCTCAACCCCCCCACCAATGCTGGGACTACAGGCCTGTACCACCACATCTGGTTATGTCCTGCTGGGGAATCAAAGTCAGGATCTTGGAGCTTGCTAGGCAAGCACTCTAACTGTTGTGCTATTTCTCCAGACCAATTATTTTTGTAAAGACGATATTATTATGATTTTTTTTCTGGGGATAAAATCCTATGGCAAATATTCTATCAGTTTCTATCAGTGACTTACATTCTCAGGCCTCAATTTTGTTGCCCCCTGTCTTACTAGGGAAGGACCTGGCATCTTTTTTCATGGATTTAATCTTCAGTACAAAATTCCTGATCTACCTCTCCTGTTCTCCTGTTTACCTCTATTCTTCTTTTGTGTTTCGCTACTAATATTCTTGAAGTGCTGTGCCCGGATTGCGAGACCCCAAGGAAGACCCCAGTAGCCCATACCAATGCAAGCACAGGAGAGTCTTTATTGCAAGCTCGAGCCTGGTCTCTCCCACTTCAGCGCAGTGGAGAAAAAGGGAGAAGCCCTGAGCACAGTCCACACTGAATTTTATAGGCAAAGACCACAAGATTGTAACAGAAACCATTGAAGTTATTTATCACAAAACTGATTGATTATCACACAGGAAGTGTCCAGGGGAAAGTCTCTATCAGTTAAAGTTGACTTACTCTTTGTTTCACAAGAGGCTGCATACCTGGTGATGTTTTCCAGAACCCAGGGACAGGGATTTAGCCTTGAGCGACATACCTTTTCCCAATTCATAATTGTTAAACAGCTACCTAGCTTCAGGGAAATGGAAACCCAGACCTTTCCAGGAACCTAAGACTTTAGGCCTGCCACTTGAAAGAGGAGTTTAAGGCCTGTCATGGAGTCTCCGTGGCTTGGGTCTTTCAGAAGAACAAAACACATGAAAATTTGCCACAACATAGTCTAACCCTCCCCCAAGTACTTAAGAAGTCTGAAAGGATTCTCCATGAACTTTTATACATAATATTTTACTTTGTGCCTATGAACTTGTGTTCATTTAGCATGCTTAGCTGTTGTCCTATAATTTTTTCAGCCAGTTTTGGCTTTAGCTTTCACTTACCAAAATATTGTATCCCCCCCCCCCAAGATTCTTATGCAGTAGATTGATTAAGCATTACACACACGCACACACACGTGTGTGCGTGTGTGTGTGTGTGTGTGTGTGTTTTACTTGAACATGAATCCAGGGCCTTTACACTAAACTGCATTCCCAGTCCCCTTGCCCTTTTTCAAGTTAAAGTTTGAGACAAGGTCTTACTAAGTCACTAATTTGCCCAGGCTGGGCTCTAATTTTACCTTCTTATCTCAGTTTCCTAGGTTCGTATCACTGTGTTGGACTTACAAACTTTATTTTAGAATCCATAGTTTCTAGACTGGGCATGGTGGCACACATCTGTAATCCCAGCACTCAAGAGGCTGAGGTAAGAAGTTTGCTCTGAGTCTGAGGCCAGCCTGGGCTACACAGTGAGTTTAAGACAATCCTGCACTACAGAGTGAGGCCCTGCCTCAAGAAAAATAAAATAAAATTCAGAGTTTCAGGAAACATGGCAGCTCAGACTCTTTTGAAAAGTGTCCTTTTTTTAAAAAAAAGTAAATGTCAGTTGCCAAGAGTTCCTGGAGGTTGGATTGTGGGAGTAAGTAATGAATGATGTTGCTATGAAAGAAAGGGAAGAGGATAGGAAGTGGATGAGAGTAGCAGCTGCACTTATAAGAATTTTCTGCCTTTTTCCCATGAAAGGCGATGTGGGTTTGGAATAGCAGACCTGCATGAAATCCACTTGCCATCTGTCATCTGGTAGCCTTACTTCATTGTCCTCATGAACAGCAATGACCACTCTCTTTGGTCCAGTCCTGTGGGCATGGGCGTGGAAGAGTACAAGGACTGGTGAAGGACGTTTTTCTATATTCACTGCATTATTTTTCTCTTACTCTACACAGGTCGTTCATTTTGGAACACAAAGAAGAGAATAGGGGGGTGGGCAGTAATCATCCATAAACCAGAACTAACAGGCATCTGTTTTCACCATGTTTTTCAGAGAATCTTCATTTTCCCGTATTTGAGATAATATATTACGCAATGTGGAATTTCATTGATTTTCAAATTTCCCAATAGCCAAGCATATTTAGCTCCTACAGCACACTTCAAACTTCCCATATGGTTTTTGAAATGTAATATTGATACTAACAACTAACACTATTAATAAATTATTGCCCACATTTTAGATAACATTCATTGTGTAGATGCCCACAAGTAGACGCGTATACCCTAACAACATTGGTGAAAACCCTACTCTATTGTCTACATGGTAGTGTCCTGGCGTTATTGATAATGTTTGAAAAGTTTCTAAACTCAGAGACACAGTGGTTAAAGTGCTTGCCTAGCAAGCACAACACTCTGGGTTCATATCCCCAGCACCACATAAAGCTGGGCATGGTCGCACACACCTGTAACCCCAGCCCTCAGGAGGCTGAGGCATGAGGATTGCTGAGTCCAAGGCTAGTCTGGACTTCATAATGAGTCCAGAACCAGCCTGGGACAGAGTGATCCCTTGTCTCAAAATTTAAAAATTCTAAATTCAGAGTTGAAAAATGTGTTTTTTATTGAAAATAACATTTTGGGGAAATTAAAAACCCTGTCATATATCTAATAAGTATGCTTGATTTTATAAGCACCCTTAATAACTGAATTCATAAGAAAAATAAAATATTTAGTTAGTTTTTAAATGAGTACTTTGAGGTTGTGGGTGTATCTAAGTGAAAAACCACTTCCCTACTTCTCTGAAGGCCCTAGGTTCAATACAGCATGGGGGGATGAGAATTGCACATAAAACAAAACTAAATAGAAAAGGACTCAATTCAAAAGTCATGCTTGTTTTTGTCTTCTCTCTGCTCTTGGAAAGACTGACTATGATTCAGTTAAAATATACCATTCAATGGGATTTCATGCATTGACAGAAATGTGGAATGCAGATAATACTATAGTTATCTCCACGAGACACAGCACAGTAGCTTCTTTAAAATAGAAGGTGGCTGGGAATTTTGTCCCTTGATATGAATGGATCAGCTTTTAGGCACTTTTACTAAGTGTCAAATTTATATTTTGGACCCTGTGACAATCTGTTATATGAATGCATGCACTTAAAGGCCAATTGCCACCCGAAATTAAATCATTCCGGTGATCCCTGGCTTCCTGCACACCCAGGGAAATGTGCTTCCTTAGCCTTTCCTTCCTGGCTTTCTCTTCTGGATTGCAATCTTTCTGTCTCTAAACAGTGGGCTTACATTGCTGTGACCTGGTGCACCTTGTTAAGGCATCTGTTGAGTTCTTACAGCAACTGAGGATTTCACTGCTCAGATATTTTGTACAACCCAAGGTGCAGGCTGCCCGACACAGTGCCTCTGCCACGACCTCTAATGCTCAGCAGCAAGTCCTGAGTACTAGGATCCCAAGCTCCAGCGACAGGTG
Source organism: Ctenodactylus gundi (assembly GCA_004027205.1). Lineage (NCBI taxonomy): Eukaryota > Metazoa > Chordata > Mammalia > Rodentia > Ctenodactylidae > Ctenodactylus > Ctenodactylus gundi. The sequence goes on along the minus strand of PVKB01007316.1, from coordinate 33,265 downwards.
TAACAACATTAGGAAGGAATATCTCCAGAGACACAGCATTATACGTTGGCAGAGACCTTCGACGTGCAGGACCCAGAACCGCCAATCCTGGGTCTCTCTAAGGTGTGGCTGCTGTCGCTATGGTTCCGTGAGAGCGACTAAGAAGACTGTTCCCTAGCGCCTTCCATGGTCCTCGCTTTCAACCACGTTTGGCTCCCCCAACCTTTGTTGCCAAGGGCTCTGGGGAGAAGCTACAGGAAAAACATTTTCCACTGACGGTAGGTGGCCTTATATGTCTCTTGACACTAGGGGGCAGTGTTGTGCCACTTAATCCCTACTCTTGTCCGCCCCTTTAGTGTTTGAAAAAAGTTTTTTTCTTAGGTCTTCTCTTTTCTACAAAACATGTTTTTGTTTTGGTGGGGGTGGGGGTGGGGGTGGGTGGGGGTCGGTGGGTGTATCCCTCATTTCCAACTCAAACTGTATGGGCAACCAGATGTCTGGGACAAACCCTTTCCAGTGTCATTTCTCCATCTCCAGTTATTTGCAATATTCTTTAGAAGTAGGTTTATTGAATTGAGAAGCTCAAACTCCTTACACTCTGGGTTCATACTGCAGGAAGCCAAATCTTGAATCGCATTGCCACTGACATGCTCTGAGGGTTGTTGCTTTGCATATCCTCAATGTCACTAACACATTTCCAAAAATAATTATATTATTGGGTAAGGGTTGTGACTCAGTGGTGGATAGATTACTCACCACATGCCAGGTCATGGGCTCAATTCCCATTCAAAACTGCCAAAACCATGAAAGTTATATGATGATTTTAATAATAGTATGTGAATAAAATTTGCCCAATGTGTCATATACTTTGCAAGTATTTTCCTTATTTTGTAATTATATTTGTACTTTTCTGACACATGGATAATTTTATTGTAATGGAACCAAAATTATATTGGGAGGGATTGGGGATGAAACCCAAGGCCTGAGCATATTAGAAGTACATTACCACTGAGCTACATCACCAGGCTTCATCAATTTACCACCCTCCCACCCCTCACCTCCGTGGTACTGGGATTTGAACCCAGGGCCTTTGTGCAAGGATTTCCTCTTCAGTATAAAAAGCTAAAAAAGGCATCCTGACCCACCTCTCTCTCTCTCTCTCTCTCTCTCTCTCTCTCTCTCTCTCTCTCTCTCTCTCTCTCTCTTTTGAGACAGGGTCTCTCTCTATAGCCCAAGCTTGTCCTGAACTCACTATGGAGCCCAGGCTGGCCTTGGACTCACAGCAGTCCTCCTGCCTCAGTCTCCTGAGTGCTGGGATTACCGGCGTACACCACAATCATCTTTATGTGATGATGTGATGCTAGGGAATCAAACTCATGACCTTGCACTTGGTAGGCAAGCACTTTAACTGCTGTGCCATTCCTCTAGCCTGTTACTTCTCTTACTACTTATTTTTACCACTATTAATCTTTTTCTAATTATACTCTCCACAAAAATGCCTTGAAGACTAACACAAATGAAAATTCACTGGAATATGTACTTAGACCCATCTTCTCACCCTAACTGCCTAGCAAACTATGACAGGATTCCTTACTGCCTGCAGGGCTAATCCTTCCAGGACTCTTACAGATATAATTTAACTTTATGCCTATGAACATCTAATCATTTAATCCCACTAATATGTTCCCCTGTAGCCTCCTCACCCAATTCTTGCTCTAGAATTCTCTCAACAGGCCGGGCCTAGTGGTGCAAACCTATAATTCCAGCAATCTGGCAGACTGAGGTAGGAATATCACAAGGCCAAGCCCAGCCTGAGCAACTTAGTGACTTAGCAAGACCCTGTCTCAAAATGAAAACTAAAAACTAGGCTGTCAATGTAGCTCAGTGCAAAGGCCCTGGGTTGGATCCTCAGTACTGATAAAAAGGAAAATGATTTTCTTAACACTCCATATGCTGATGCAGCAAGTCATCAATTATTTTTAATTTTATTTATTTATGTATTTGTTTTGTTATACTGGAGATCGAATCTAGGGCCATCACACTGACCTACATCTCCACCCTTCTCCTTCTCTTCCTTCTTCTTGTCTCACTATGTCACTGCCAGGCGGGGCATAAACTTGTGATTTTCTCGCCTCAGTATGCTGGGATTACAGGCCTGTACTATGACGCCTGGCTTATGAACATGTGACACTCCATATCTGAGGACAGACATGCAAGCTGTGGAACGAATGACTTTTGTGGTGTAGAATATGAGGCAGTGTGGGATGAAGGTGGGGGTGATAAGAGTAAGTAAGGGGTGATGTTGCTGTGATAAGGAAAGATGAGGACGGAATGTGGGTGAGAGTAATGGCTTCGCTGACCAGGATCCTGCTACCATTTCTACACCAACACCGGCGTGGGTTTGGGACAGCAGATTTACATGAAATCCACTTGTTCTCTCTCTCTCTCTGTCCTGTGACAACGTTCGTTTATTGTTCCCATAAATATGGGTGACTGCTCCCTTGATGCTATCCAGTGGGCATTGGAACGTACAAAACCTGCTGAGGAAACATTTGCCTGTATCTTCTCTATTATTTTTCCCTTACTCTACACAGGCCATTCATTTCTATTGTTGTCATTTTGGGATTTACAGAAGAGAATAGAAAAATAAAAGAGTAATTATCTATAACCCAAGTACTCACAGACATCCGTTTGCAACATATTTTGCATACCATCTTCACATTCCCATATTTGAGGTAATATATAGTCCAATACTGAATTATTAACCTATTTAATTTGACATTAATAGGATACTTTCTTGAATTCAAATTTCCCAATAGTAAAGCACATGTAACAACATAGTAGAAGAGCTCTTTCATAATATACTGGAGGACCTAGGTTCAATCTCCAGCACCGGGATGGGGGCAGCGGGGGAGGCGGGGCAATGTTTTTAAAAGGAGAAGTGAGAAGTACACATAAAACCAAGCTAAGTAGGAGAGGGAAGTCAATTCAATAAATCCATGCTGACTTTCATTTTTGCTGTCTTCTCTCCTCTCCCAGAAAACCTGATCACTATCTAGTGGAAGTGTGACCTTCAAAGGGTTTTAGTATATTCACAGATATGGAGAAAACAGAAACACTGCATAGCTACTCCATGAGATACAGCACAGTAGTTTGCTGAAAATGGGAGAAGGCTCCGAATTCTGTCCCTGGATGTGGATGAATCCACTCTTAAGCAATTTTACTAAGTGTGCTGAATCTGCCTTTTAGAGCCCCCAACAAACATTACCAAATGAAAACATGTGTTTAAATTAAAGCCCAAATACTGCCACTGTTACAGTTTGGAACCAGAGTGTCCCCCAAAAGCTCATGGATGTTGTGGATTACATGTGGATCTCCATTGCCATTGGGAGGTGAGGCCTGGAAGGATATACTCTTGCCCTGGCTGCTCCGCTGTCCTGATTTCTTCTTGCTGTGCCTGCAGCATCTGTTCTCTGCCAGATTCTTCTGCCATTGCCAGCTGACCCTGACACAGACTAAGACCTCTGAACTGTGAGCTAAAATAAACCTTTTCTCCCCTAAGTTGTGGATGTTGGGCATTGTGACCCAGGAACAAAAAATAACAAAGACAGCACAAAAGTGTATGATTACAAACCATTCCACAAGCCTGGCTTTTGTGTACACCCAGGGAGGGGTGCCTACTCCTACTCCTCCTTTCTCTTCTTGGCTTTCAATTTTTCTTTTTTCTTTTTTTTCTTCTTCTTCTTCTTTTTTAATACAAGCTGATCCTGAACTCACTGTGGAGCCCAGGCTGGCCTTGAACTCACAGCAATCCTCCCGTCTCAGCCTTCCGAGTGCTGGGATTATAGGTGTGCACCATCATGTCCAGTTAGTGTGTGATGCTGAGGAATCAAACTCAGGTCGTAGCGCTTCCTAGGCAAGCACTATAATTGCTGTGCTATTCCTCCAGCCCAAGAATACTATTGATCTTTATGTGTTAAATTTGTAGCCTGCCACATTGCTGAATTTGTGTATTAACTCTGAAAGTCCTCTGGTGGAGTTCTTGGGTCTTATATGGATCATATCATCTGCAAATAGAGATAAGTTGACTTCTTTTCATATCCATATTTGTTTTATTTTTTTCTTAACTGATTGTTCTGTCTAAAGTTTTGAGTAGTATTTTGGACAGGAGGGTTGAGAGTAAGTTTCTTTGTCTTATTATTGATTTTAGAAGGAAAGTTTTAAGATGTTTCCCCATTTAGTATGGTGGCTGTGGTTTTGTCATATGTTTGTTACCAGTTTCAGGAAATGCCCTATACCTATTTCCTTTTTATTTATTTCATCTCACCTGTGCTTATAATCACGGCCGAAACTGGAAGACATTTTGAAGAAATCCTGAAGTCACCCCTGCTTACTGGGGATTTCGCCTTGTTTGGAGCAGAAGCGAAGGAATTCACAAATATCATGACCTAAGCACCTGTTTAAGCATCAGCCTTCAGCTTGACACATCATTTCTTTGTAACGACACAAGCTGCGGCAGCGGACCTATGCCCGTCGCTTTTTCCTTCCCAGAGAAGTCGGTGGAATAGCTGCGTCTCCGGGCTTCCCCACTGCGGAACGAGGAGAGGGGCAACAAACAGAGCAGCAACTCCACTCGGGATCGCAGAGGGGATGTGCTCATCCGCAGTTGGTGAGCAGTGCCAGTGGGTGCGTAAAGGAGGGCGACTCACTAGGAGGCAAGATACAGCACTTGCCAAGTCCTGAGTTCAGAATTGAGATGAATGGAAAGGCAGCTAAAGGTTGGAAAATGTTGTAATTCCTGTGATAAGGGCCCTAGCAAGGCTCTGCAAAGGCTCTTGGCTGCCCGGGGGCAGAAGAACCCCAGTCCTGGGGTCCATCTGATCAAACCACCCCCTCACACTGCCATCTTCGCTCCCCTATACCTATTTTCATCAGTTTTTTTTTCATTAAGAACGTTAGATTCCACCTTTTCTGTATCTTATTGAGATAATCATCTCCTTCATTCTATTTATGAGGTATATTATATCGATTAATTTACATATGTTGAACTACTCTTATATTCCTGAGATGAAGCCCATTTTGTCATGGTGTATAATTTTCCTCATGATTTGTTGATTTTTTTCACCAGTACCTTATTGCAGATTTTTACATCTACATTCACCAAGGAGATTGTGCAGTAGTGGATTTTGTTCTTGTTGAATCCCTACCTGGTTTTGGTATCAGTGTAATGTTGGCTTCTTGGAAAGAGAGTGAAAATACCACTTTCCTTTCAGTTACATGGGAAAGTTTGAGCATTATTGGCATGTTTCTTTTTTTCCCCAATAAGAATGACCACAGATTCAACAACATACAACTTACATACAATTTGGCTAATGTATGCCTGTATATGTCACTTTTGAACTCTTTTTTCCTCCCTGTTACTCTCTCTCTCTCTTTCTCCACACCCATTCTCAGTATCTTTTCCCTTTCCTATCAGTCTATCACCCCTCTTCCTACCCTCTATCTTATGTTAAGATCTTTTTATTTCTTTTCTAAATTTCTGGTAAAATTCAGCAGTGAATCCACTAGATCCTGGGTGTTTCTTTTATGAAACACACAGCAGAGGCCAAGAGCTGGAAGTGGGGGTAAGAAATATTGTTGCTATTAGAGGAAGGAATGAGGACAGGATGTGGATGAGAACAGTGGTTTCCTCTGGCCCAGGGGCACAGGCCTGTAATCCAGCACTATGGGAGGTAGAGGCAGGAGGATCACAAGTTCAAGCCCAGCAAAGGCAATTTAGTGAACTAGCTATACCCTATTTCAAAATGAAAAATAAAAAGAAGCTTGAGATGTAGCTCAGTGTGAAGACCTGTGTCTCAGTACCACACACACACACACACACACACACACACACACACACACACACAGAGAGAGAGAGAGAGAGAGAGAGAGAGAGAGAGAGAGAGATGGGGGGGAGGATATAGTGGTTTGACTTACCATAATTCTTCTATGATTTCCACTTGAAAGACAATGTGGGTTTGGCAGGGAAGACCTGCATGAAATCCACTTGCTTTCTCTGTCCTCTGACATCTCACTTCATTATCCACATTGGAGGTACTGACCGCTCCTTTGATCATGTCCACTGGGTGTTGGAGTTTACTTGGTAAGGAAGGTTTTCCTCCTTTCATTGTGCTATTTTCCCCTTACTCAACAGAAGCCATTCATTTCAATTGTTGTTATCTTGGAATACATATAAGAAAATAAAGAAAAAAATGAGTAATCATCCATAACCCAAGCACTAACAGACATCTACTTGCAAGACATATTGCATACCACTTTCATTTTTTCCTATATTTGAAATAATATATTGTCCAACATGGAATTCTGAGCACATTTCCCTTGAAATTAGGTAGTATATGTTCTTGAAATTCAAATTTCCCAATAGTTCAATATATGTAACTTTTATACCATATTTAACAATTTTATATAGTTTTTGAATTATGAAAAAATCCTAACCACAAGTATTTTAATAAATCATCGCTTACATTTTAAATAATGAGCCTTGTGCAGTTGCCTGAAAGAAGACACATAGCCAAACCCCAGTCACCAAGAAGCTATGTCAGGATCTATGTGGTTGTATCCTATGGTTACTGGTAATTTTTAAATGTTTCTGCATTTAGAATTTAAAATGTGTTTTTATATTAAAGTATTATCATTGTGAAATTCAAAATCCTTTAATAGATCTAACAACTGCTGATTTTTACATCCTCCTTGAGTTAATAAATCTAAAAGATCTCATATAACATCTAATTAGTTTTAAAATGAGTACTGTGGGACTCTGGATACAGCTCAGTGGTCGAGCACTTCACTAGCATGCTGGGGGCCCTGGGTTAGATCGCCAGAAATTGGGATGAAGGAATGGAGGGGAAAAAAGATGTAATGTGATGACACATAAAACTAAGTAACAAGGAGTGAAGTCCATTCATTAAATTTACGCCTTCTTTCATGGTTGGCTTCCCCCCACCCCCAAAAGCTGACTATTGTGTACTTAACGTGTACCTACCATTTAATGGGTTTTACTACTTTTCACTGCATTATTTTTCACTCTACACAGGCCATTCATTTCTGTTGTCATCACTATGGTGGGTTCAGACAGTTAGACCTATCCAAGACACATAACAACATTGGAAAGAAATGTCTCTGTGGTCATAGGATTAGAGATTAAACAGAAGTCTCCAATTTGCAAGGCCCAGAACCTGCCATTCCTGGGCCTTGCAAAACTGTGTTCTTCAACTATCGCAGATACTTCCGGCTGCCGTTGCTGTGGTTCCATGGGCCAGACTAGGAAGGCTTCCTTTCCAGGCTCCACTGGAGGGCCAGACTACTTTGGCCTCAAATGTGAGTACCCTCTGGGGCGTCCTTTTCATCTCACTTTGCTCCCACAGCCTCTGTCTCCAGGACTGTGGGCAGAAACCTCACACACACAATAATAATAATAAAAAAAACCATGGATTTTCCTCTGATCATGGTGGCCTTCTGTTTCTGCTTGATTGGCAGTGTTGCACCTAAGAGAATCAATCCCTTGCCTGTCGGCCCTGCCTTTCCTGTGTGAAAAACAAAACAAAATTATTTACAGCCTTTTCCTTTCAAAGATTTAGTTTTTTTGTTTTTGTTTTGTTTTGTTTTTTGGTGTCCCTTTTCGCAGGCTACAATTCCAAAGCAACCTGGTGCTTGGGTTGTGGGAAGCTGCTTTCTAAGAAACTAAAACTCAAAGATTTGGATAAACCCTTTCCTTTCTAAGGTGCAATTATTCAGGTTGCCTAGGTAAGGTAGCAACTTCTGTTTCTGCTTCTCTGTAAGATCTTATCGTTCTTTTCTCTATTTGTCTTCGAAGCCTTTAGACCTTAGAAGATATTGTATCTCACTGTGGATACTTTCTGTAGAAACCCATTCTCATGTGTAGTTCCATCACCCAGCACTTACTAATAATTGTATTTTTTGATAATTGCTACCGTGGACTGTTTCATGCGTGGAAATTTCAGATCTACTAAGATCCATAATGTAACCAGTTCTTTCCCTTCCTTTTTTTTTTTTAAAGCAGGCTTCTTCAGAGTTATTGCACACAGAATTGCATTAACATGAACAGTTAATATGTGGTAAAAAAAAAAAAACACTCAGCATGAATTCCTCTGTCCTAATAATCATTTGAAAATGAACTGGAATTTTTTTCTATAATAGCTGGAAAATTATTAAAGTGACAGGGAAAGCCAAAATAACTGCTAAACTCTTATCCGGATGACAGTAACATAAACCAGTGCTCCTCAGGCCAGGGAGCCATATTTGTCTATATTTGTATTGCTTTGGTTTCACTCAGCATTTTTTATTAAACACATCAACAAAACTGTGCCCAACAGTGTGTACTTGATATACACTTTTTCTTTTCTTTTTGCAGTATTGGGATCAAACCCAGAGCCATTAATCCTAGTGTCCAGGTTGGTGTCCTGGCTTCTCATAAGAATGTGAGAGTCGGCACCTTGAATGACCATGCTTTCCAAGCAAGTAAAACGAGATTTATTGAAGTAACAGAAAATGCAGTTATAGCAGAAGCAGCAGCAGCTGGCAGATTGCATCATCTCTCCTCAGGTTGGGTCCTCTTTTAAGGGTTCTAAAGGGACCAGTTTGCATTTATGCACCACATCTAGTGACCTGCTGACCCTGGGGTCTCAGCTTCCCCATACTTCCTGGTAGTGTTTTTGCTTTGTCTTACTGTCTCATTGTGTCAGTTTTCTGCAAGTATATGACCTTTTGGTAACTAACTTGAGGTACTAGGCCATTGTTAGATACTTGTGATTTACAAAGAAATTGATCAGCAAGAGCATAGTGTACTTATTTGTTAAAGGAAAGAAATGCATGTGGGCTTCTTCTGCCTTAAGGGTACTTTTGCCACCAGGAAAGGTAGGTGTTTTTCATGTTGAGAAATAATTAACTTTGGGTACTTTACACTGGAGTGTCTGAATCCCCTTCACTTTCTCCTGTTCATGTCTCTAACTACCTTTCAATACTAAGCTACTTCTCCAGCCCTTTTTTGTTGTTGTTCTAAGACATAGTCTCTGTAAGTTGGTAAATTGCCCTGGCTGGCCTTGAACTTTTGATCCTCTGTGCTGGGGATTACAGGTCTGCACCACCAAGATTGGGAGTTATTTGTTGAATATGTGAAAATGGCTTCATCTGTCCTAGATAATTTTCTTTGTTAATATAATGTGTTGTATTGTCACACCACCTCCTACGGAGTCTGGGAGTCTGCGTGAGCCTGCACCCATGACGCTGCAAAAGCTTCAAGGAAGCATGCCCATGGGAATGAACGGTATGGGCCAGCTGTTGTGTGTGTCCTCAGGCTGCTATCTTGCTGTCATCATATTCACCTCACTGTTTCCTTTGATTACGAGGTCAAGACCCACCGAGCACAGTGTTTTTTGTCAAATCACCAACCCTGCCTTCCACGAAACAGTAAGGACTGTTCCACCTGATGAGATTCTACCCCCAGATGCACCCCCAGTGTATCAGGCTTTACTAAAGTTAGCTAAAAGAAAGAAATAAAGCCTTATAATGATGAATACGTAATGTAGTGAAACATCCAAGACAATCATGGGAGAGGTTTTTTCAAACGGTACAATAAGCAAGATCTAGGTGTTCTCAGTTTTCTTTGATCTAATGCCCTCTCACCCACTAAGTCATATCGAAGCTTTCGTCAAACCAGGCTTAACAAATTGACCACAAGTGAGCGCCAGGGGGATAACTGTTAAAAATTAAACTTTTGTTTTTATATGTTTAAAATGGCCTTTGTGAAAATTATTAATCACCTGTAATTACCTAAACAATGGTGCTATGTAACCAACTGCTGCATAAAAAGAGGTAAATGGCTTAAGCAAAATACACTCAGATGCAACTGCCTTGAGTTGTCTGTGTCTGTCTGTCACATCGCCGACTCCTTGTCCACCTAACTCCTTGTCCACCTATCCTGAGACCCTGTCCCGATGAGTCCCAGTGCTCCGGCCGAGCGAGGTCCATCACATTGTATAATCCTCTAATGTTGATCTTACTACAGAATTCTACAGGGCTTTTCTTACTTGTGTGTGTGTGTTTGTGTGTATGTAATACTGGGGATCAAGGGAACCCAAAGCCTTCACCCTGAGCTGCATCTCCCACACCATCTTTTATTTTTGATTTTTTGAGACAGGGTCTGGCTAAGTTGCTCAGTGTAGGTTAGAACTTGAAATCCTCCAGTCTCAGCCTCTCAGAGTGCTAGTATTACAGGCCTGCGCTGCCCGGCCTGACTTACTTTTCTTTTTATTTAGAATTTTCTTATGAACAACAAGAATGTTAACAAATTACAATAAAAAAGACCCTTTGCTGACTGTTTTACATTCCTCTAGGGAATATTTTTTATTTCACCTTCATTTTGGGGGCATGACAGCATTTCACAACTCAAATATATAACCTATAGCCTAACAAACCAGGGCCATTGATTAACTCTGATATCTACCTAGAAGAGCCAAGTATAAATTAAGGGTGTTAATAGTAACTGCTTCAGCGGGTAATGTTCACTTTAAATAGTACAACTAGGTGTTAGGTTTTGCCCTAGAAATCTTACATACCTTATTATGATTGTTTCTATCTACATTATTTCCTTTAGCATGTGTAATAGATACAGATTTTTAAGTCACCTTGTTTGGATACGAGTGTGATAAAATGTACTCTTTAAATGTAGGTAGAGCTATGCTATCTCACACACACACACACACACACACACACACACACACACACACACACACACAAAGCCCACAGCTCTCACCTCAAAGAGAATAAGAGACAACTTATTCTGAAACCAAATATCAGTGACCCTGGCCCCAGGAGACATAGATTCAGGTAGCCCCCAACTCTATTGCCTCAGTTTAACAGTTTTACAGAGCTTCTTAGCAACAGAACAAAGGAAGGGTTGTCAGTTAAGGCATTCTTTAAGTAAATTGGTGAGAACATCAGGTGGGCAGTATAAAGAGAAGATAGGTGAGAGACACTTGCTATATGAGCCTTAGATGCTATCTGAAGACATTCTTCACTGGTGGAAAGCTAAGGGGCCTGCTCAGTACATTTCAAAGGATTTATCATAGGATGTTAAGTCAGAAATTGGGGGAGGGTTGGCCATGAACTAAAGGGTGAAAATAGCCCCTGAGAACCCTACAAGGTAACTGGGAGTCCAGTTAGCAATCCACAGGAGGCCTGATGTGAGACTGTCTCCTGGGACTTTCAGTTTGCAGCTGACAGCCATTTTTGAACTTTCTGTTTCTGCCGTCTAGAAGGAAAAAGCACACTAGATTTCTTGGGAAATTGAGCCAATGAAAGTTATCAGAGGAAAGCACAGTGATACATTTCTCAAGCAAGTGGTCCTTTCATGCACACCCACGGAGATGTGCTTGGCTTTCTTGCTGGGCTGTCTCTGCTTGAAGTGACAAGAGCTCCACCATTTTAGATTTTCCTGATGTCTTCTTTGCCCTGTCCTGTGTAACTACCAAGTGACCTGGTGACTCACTCTCTGCTAATACCTGGCCCCCAGACTGCTAACAGACCCCCCGCCCACAATCAGGCACAACCATAAATTAAATTTTGAATCCTTGCTGGTTGTCATTGTCAGTTTGTCATTTAATTCTGTAATCTACTGCTATTTAACCTGTTTTTCAACTCCCCCAGCGTACTCCCCTTCCCTTTTGTTTTGTAAAATTTCCATTCTTGTGTTTTTTGCCTTTATAAACCCCACCAACTCCCTCCCCACTTTAGCACTGAGAATTCACTAGGGCTTGATCCTGTTCTCAATCCTCTGTAATAAAGGACTTCTAATTTTTTCCTCAGCAAGTAGTGTTTCTCCAGTATCATAATGTCTTGCTCAGTTATAACAGGGATAAGACTTCCTCTGTTTTTAAATGGTGGGCTTATATTGCTGTGTCCTGGTGTATCTTGTTAAACATTATCTGTTAAGTATAGAGCAACTGAGGACTTTAGCTGTTCAAATATTTTGCAGAACCCAAGTACCCTGATCAGAGCTCATGAGCCATCTCCCAAACTAGAGATTCCACCAGGACTGCTAGTGTAGTGAGGCCGAGACACCTGGTTATCTGTGATATGAACCCTTTGGGGACAGGTAACCACATTGGAAAGGCATTATCTCCCAGAGCACAGGCTTAGAGATTGACAATGACCTCTCTGGCCTTCAATGTGCAAGGCCCAGTAGCCATAGGCCCTGCCAATCCTGGGCCTCTCCGAACTGGCTTACTTCCAGCATCATAGCAACTTCCGGCTGCTGTTACTATTTTCCGGTGAACTTCACTAGGGCTTCTATTTGCAGGCACAAGTCATTATTTAGATTTATTTTATTCAGTCCTGGTATCCTTTGAGATCTAAACTTTTAAATCACTTGGTTCTCCAACTTTGGCCTCCAGCGCCCTGGGCAGAAAATTCGCGAAAAGAAGGATGGATTACCCCCTGAATGGGGCGACTTTCCGTTCCTCTGGACGCTTGATGGCAGTGTGGCGCCGCAAAGACGCCGTGCAGGTCATGGCCCCGCCCTTCGCGTCTCAAAAAAATACTGTTTTTTTTTCTCCTTCCCTGCCTCCCTTTCTCTCTACCTTTCTTTTTCTTCCCCCCCCCCCATTTTATTGATATGTACAAGTGCAAAATTTAAGGTTTACAATGGAGTTGAGCACTTTGTGCACATACGTTTCTTGTCAAAGTGACAAGGGCTTTCCCGCTCTCCTCTTGTCTCTCTCCCTACCCTCCCTTCACCCCCACCCTGTCTCCCTCTTTCACTCTGTCTTTTTTCTGAAGTTCCATGAGATAGTTGTGGTCTGGGTCTCTTGATCTACCTTTAAAAAAAAAAAACCTATTTGTGTCCATTTTCACTGTTGTAGATTCTCTGGACACTCTGTACCTGCGGTTTGAAAAGCTGCCTTCTGGGTGAGCCCCTTACTAAAACTTGTTGCCTGTGGACAAACAATTAATTACCTTTTCAGAGTGCCCATTTCCCGTGGTAGGCTGCCTAGGTGCCCTAGCATTTGTACTTCTGGTTTTCTGCAAGGTCTTGTCATTCCTTTTTTGTGGTACTGGGGATCGAGCCCAGGTACAACATCCCCGGCCTAGTTTTTGGTTTTGATTTCGAGATAGAGTCTCCCTAAATTGCCCAGGCTGGGTTCAAATTCCCTTTCTGTCTTACTTACTTTGTGTGTGCTGACTTCCCGACTCGAACAAGTAAGTTTCCCGATGAAGCCTTCTCTTCACAACCTGCTTCCCAGCTACGCGCCTTACTCTTCAAGCCTGGGGAGACACGAACTCGGTGAGAAGGCCTGTCGGAATTGGGGCCTGACACCACAACCACTAACACTTTTAACAAGGCCACCAGGTGGTCCTGATAGAAAATTACGTTTGAGAATTGCTAAATTTTGTTAAAGGAAGTGAAGTGATGAGAGCTCGGCCATTTTAGATTTTCCCCCAGGTCCTCCTGGCGCTGTCATTTTTCCTGCGTAGCTGCCTCAATGACCCTGTGACTCATTCTTTACTGATAGCCTCCCCCCATATTGCTATTGGAAATCCCTGGGCACAAGGCATCTATTGAAATTCAAATCACCGCTAGATCCTTAGCCATTACTTTTATTCTGTAAACCTACTTTTGATTATTCACCCCTTTCCTTTTGTTCTTGTAATCCTTCCCATCCTTGTGTTTTTTCCCTTTATAAGTCCACCCCGTCCCTCCCCCCTTCGATACTGAGAATTCTTTGGGGCAACAGCCAGGTTCTCACTCGCTGGCTAATAAAGGACTCTTAAATTTTCCTCTAAAAAAAAGTTTCACTTTTCATGGTGCTGTACATAAATAATCTGAATTAACTTATACTGACAGCTTCTTTGATTTGGACATGCAGTTCTTCACGACTTTTGTCACATAGAGGCTCATAGATGGCTGACTTTGGGCCAAGTTCGTGACTCCACAGGCTTGAAGAATAAGTTGCGAAGATGGGAGGCAGATTATGAAGAGAAGGCTTTATTGGAAAACTTACAAAAGGAGAAAGAAAGATAGGGGAAAGCTTCTACTAGCCAGAAGGGGGGCCCCCGGAAAGGTGGGTTGCCCCGGTGGCTCACTATCTACATGTTTTTACACAGTAGCTCGGTAAGAGGCTGTCTGTCCTAGGGCAGGATAGCTTCTCCACCCTTAAACCTGCTGCTGCATCCCACCCTTGACTACTCCCTTAAAGATCTTTCTCTATTGTCTTTTAACTGAGTTCTAGGGATTGATCTGCTATGGGCTGTCACGAGTTATAACCAGCTGCCTTCCAATAAATCCTCCATTTCTGGGGGGACCCTGTATCCCTGACTACCTATAACCCGACTGCCTCTTCTCACAGGCTCAAGAAAATTTCACTTCCACTCTCAGCTCTATCAGGTTTTTCTATTTTACTGAGTCCCTTTATTCTCTGAGCCAGCTGTTTCCTCAATTTCAAGGAGAAAGTGTGGAGGAGGTAGCATTCAGGGAGGGAAATATTAAGAGCCCCTGTTTCTAGTCTAGCACCTTCTCACTTTTCTTTTATGCGTTGGAATATCTTCTCTACGAAGTTCTTTCACTTAAGCAAAGAGTTTGAAATCTTCTGGCCTTTGTGATTGGTAAGCTTCACTTTCAGTGTTCCACATAGGAAAAGAAGACTGGAGAGAAATGAAATTATTACAGATTAAACGTAGCCATACTTAACAGTACTCAACACCAAAAAGTGAGTTCTAAGTTTAACTCCACAACAACTCCACAACACTATCAAGCTGCTACACTGGCTCCTGATTTAATGAAGGGATTATTTGGCAGGGAGTGGTGGCTCAAATTTGTAATTCCAGCACTCTGGGAAGCTGAGGTGGGAGAATGCAAGCTGGAACCCAGCCTGGGCAATTGAGTGATTTAGCAAGACCCTGTCTTAAAATAAAACCTTTTAAAAATGTGCTGGTGATTATAGCTCTGTGCAAAGGCCCCGATTTCTGAGAGAGAAAGTGTTGTGGTTTGGATCTAGAGTGCCCAAAGCCTCAAGTACCTGTGGATACTGTGTGCAGTTGGGAGGTGGGGCCTTTCACCAAGAGGTAGATGCTTGGGGCCTGACCTAGACAGGTGTGTGCAGGTTCCCGCCTTCCTCCCGGACCTGTTCTGCCACACTGAGGGGCTCAGTCTCCTAGCACTGGCTCCTGCTCTGGCTCTGGCTCTGGCTCTGGTTCCAACCCCAGCTCCGGTCCCACCATGTCATTCTACCACTTCCAGCCACCACGGACTGTGAGCTAAAATAAACTTTTCCTCCCCTAATTTGTGTATGTTGGGTATTCTGTCACAGCAAGGAAAAAGTAACTAAAACAGACAGAAAATTATTTGCAGAGAAACAGTCTCCTTTAAGTTAATGTATTTTCTTTGCTTTATTAAAGACCTAACAAAACAGTACATATTAATAGTATATAAGTGCAGGTACTTATATGTACTTATATATTATGCATCACTAAAAAACAAACCATACAAATTTGAGATTTTATTAACGCTATTGAATTTTTTATGATATATCTTTTCTAAACAGCACATTGTAGTTGATTACAGGCTTGCACCATCATACCCAGCTTATGTGGTGCTGGGGAATTGAACTTGGTACTTAGCACTTGCCTTAGCACTTGCTAGGCAAGCACTTTAACTGCTGAGCAGTTCCTTCAGCCCTGGGATCTTAAGTTTACATTAGTTTGTTACAGATACTCATTCTTTACATTTCAAAGATACAGGGCCTGGGAGGTAGACTTTGTCAGCATGGGAAGAGGAACTGGAGATGGCAGAGAAGGGAAGGGAAAATAAGAATTATTAGTATGTGATATGTACATGAACCAATTCCTCAAGATGCTTGTGTATCACAACTGTTTATTATATATTGAATGTAACCATTATGTATCATAAATATACACTAATAAAAATTAAAATACAAATCTGAACAGAGAAAAAAGATATAGGGCCTGTAAGGTGACACACACCTAAAATCTCATAACTCTGGGAGAATGGAGCAGATAGGTCTTAAATTCAAGCCCAACCTAAGTAATTTAGCAATTTAGCCAGACCCTTCCTCAAAAAAAAAGATTCATGAAAAGTCTTTACTCCTCCTAAAATTATTACACTGGAATTCCACAGCTTATGGTCTTATAAGTTACAGAACCATGTGGGTAAGATTTGAGCATGTACTTCTATGAATCAAAGCCTACAAAACCTCAGGCCACAACAATATTTGCAAACACACTGTCAGGAGTAGGACTTGCCTTTCAATCTTACAATAATCCCCAATAAGTTTTCTTGTCTGAAGACTTAGCAGTGTTGAGAGGTTATTCTGTCTACTAGAAGGCAAAGCACTATAGGTCAAGAAAAAGAAATAGCTCACATAGAGGTTAAAAAGTTTATTCAACCACCCAGGTGTGGTGGATATAATTGCATCAGTCTTGGAGGCTGAGGCAGGAGGATTGCCCATTAAGCCAAGGCTAGGCAACTTAGTGATTTAGCAAGGCCTTATCTCAAAAGAAAAACAGACAAAAGGGGTGGGGACACAGCTTAGTGTGAAGAAGACATTTTCATCCCCCTAAAAAGAAAAAAGAAAAAACTATTCAACTTATGTATATGAAGAAGAATTTGAGACCAGATAACTCCAGGGCTCAGGCAGGATTGGACTAAGGCAAGGAACAGGGGGTATGTAATTGTGTTCAGTCTCAGGTTGTAACTTGTGACTGGAAATATTGGGAATTTATGGCTGCCAGAAGGAACCCTTTAATAACAATGTGTGTATATGTGTGTGTGTGTGTGTGTGTGTGTGTGTGTGTGTGTGTGTGTGTGCATGTATTTTGGTGCAGGAAAAGTAAGCCTAAGCCAGGGCCTTCGGCATGCTAGGAAAGTATTCCACCACTAAGCTGCGTCCTCAGCTAGGCTTTTTTTTTTTTTTTTTTTAAGTGCTGGAAATATTCTAAAACTGATTTGGATGGTTTTGTACGTATGTTACTTTACTAAAATCCATGGAACTGTACCCTTTACACGGATGGTGATCAGTTTTGGAGAAGGGGGAAGAGGAACAAAAAGAAGGGGGCAAAGGCATGGATTTAGTTAGTTGACTTCACTCCAACTAAGGTCTATGGGATGACTAATTCTCACTCTTCCTCTTTTTCTTTTTCCCAGTGCCAAGGATGTAACCCAGAATCACTCAGCCTGCTAGGCAAGGGCTCTGCCACTGAGCTGTATCTGTAGCACCAAAGTATGAATTTTCAAATGACATCTTTTACATTTATTTACAAAGAGAGGATAAAAGTGAATGCATAGGTTTTAAATATATGAAAGCACATTGAATATCACAAATTTAAAAGATATTTAAAATAAAAGCAACATGTTTTCAACTCTCTACATTTTAAAAATTATCAGTAAAGGGCTGGAAGAATGGCTTAGCAGTTAAAGCACTTGCCTAGCAAACACTAGGTGAATAAGAGCTAAGTACCCGAGTTCAATTCCCCAGCAACACATAAGCTGGGCGTGGTGGCACACACCTGTCATCCTAGCACTCAGGAGGCTGAAGCAGAAGGATTGCCATGAGTCCAAGGCCAGCCTGGGCTCCATGGTGAGTTCAGGACCAACCTGGGCTACAGAGTGAGACCCTGTCTCAAAAAAGCAAAACAAAAATTATCAGTAAACTCAGGATATAACAATTTAGACATCGGCCTGCATTCTGGGTCAAAGGAATTGACCGGGTAGGTCAACTTCTAGGAATCCATGCAAGGCATTTACCCAAAGCATGGGCAATGATCTTATTTGAAATATTTTCAGGAAGCCTTAGTTTTATATTTGAAAAATATAAATAAGATAAGAATAGTTAAACATGCTAACATACTAATTGCCTACTGTCGAGAAATAACTCTTCAGGATTCAATATTAGACAAAAGATTATCTCATGGGGAAAATGAACCTGAAATACAAAGCATATTCAAAATGGATCTGTCTTAGTTACTTTTTTTTTGTCACTGTGAGTCCATACCCGACATCCATAACTTTAGGGAGGAAAGAATTATTTTAGCTTATAGTTTCAGAAGGTCTCAGTCCATTCACAGGTGGGCGGCTGGAAAATAGTGGAATCACATGGTGGGGCCACAGCTAGAGCCAGAGCAGGAGCCAGTGTTCTGGAGACTGAGAGCCTCACAGCATTTTGGCAGAACAGAGACTAGACTGGGAGGACAGGCTGAACCAGAACACCCCTCCAGGTCAGATCCCAGGCATCTACCCCTTCCAGCCAGGCCCCACCTCCCAACAGTACAAAGTATCCATAGGAACTGTGCCAGTTAAGTTTTGGTCCATACTTAAGTGATTCCATCTTGGGCTGGCCTCCTAAGTACTACTTTCTAAGATCCTGCTAAGACTGGATAAATTGTGTGCTGGTGTGCTATAAAGATTTGATAAGGTTGTTGTAACATTAAGCAGGGTACTAAGTTAGCAGCCAGGAATAACCCTGGAGCATCCCTGACCTTCTTGTGAACTTTGTGTGCTGTGATAAATTTGTAACCCTTAGGACTAGTTGTCTAATCCTTTATTTCTGTATGTCATTTCTGGTGCCTCACTGGCACCATGGTAGGATTAGTGAGCAGTTGATATAGATCCCCCACTCATCTTCAAAATGCCTCCCAGAGACCTGAAACAAACCAGACACGGGCAGGATGATAGACAGTTCATCCCCATGTGGGCCTTTAAGTCCACTTCATAATTGATTATTTTCAAAGAACCCCAGTTTTGTGCGATTGAGTTTCAACAAATGTCACGGACACCCTATAATTTTAAGTGGTTAAAGTTGTTACTATGGATGCTATGCAATTGTGATTGGTTTTTGTGTAATAATGCCATTCCTATGTCACCTCCCCTGTAACTTCCCCTTCCCAAACCCTGTATCAACCCTCTGCTGTCCTGGCTCAGGCCTTTCTGTGTTCTCTGTATTCTCACCCTGAGAAGGAGGTTCCATTTGCTGCCAGTAAAGATCCTTATCTTGTCTTAATTGGCTTATGGTAGGTTTTTGAAAGTTGGAACAGGAACGTGAGATTTTTGGGGAACACTCCAGATCCAAACCACCACAGGATAATTGCACTTGGTTTATGAATTACTACTTCTTTTATCCTTTATTCTTCATCGTGTATTCCTGAATGACTAAAATGGGAATCAATTACCTAATAAGGGGAAAGAGAATGCTTTATAAAAATCACTAAATAGTTTTCCTGTATACTAGGGATTGAACAGAGGGCATCTATACTGAGCTATATCTGCAGTAATTTTATATTTTTATTTTGTGACAGGATGTCACAATGCACTAACTTGAACGCAGACACTCAACCTTATGGTACTCCTTCCTAAACCTCCCAGAGTACTGGGATTACAGGTCTGCAGAACAGTCCCTGGCCTCAGCAGCCAAGGGAGCAGTTGAAAGACCCAGGCTAAACGAACTCATGACAGGTCTCAAATCCAGCTTAAAATCAGTAGGCCAGAAATTTTGCTCTCTCAGGATGACCAGGCAGAAACAGTAGAAAGCTCCGCTGCCTAAGAAACGTGGCTGACATTCCTGCGGTGAGGGTCACATTCCTGCAGATGGGGAATTGGGTCTGGGGGCCGGAGGCAGCTGCTTAATGTTAGTTAGCCAATCACCATGTAACAACTCTGTTCCCCTGCTGTATGCTCACCAATCATGTAGCCACCAAGCTGAAAGCCCACCTCCCTTTGTTTGTAACTAATATAAAGTCTGCTACACAGAGACCCGAGGCTCTCGGATTCCATCCACTGTGTTGGTGAAGACCGAAAGCCGGAGCTTAAGCCCGAATAAAGACTCCCTGCCTTTGCATACGTGATGGGTCTCCTGGAGTCCTGGAGTCTTTGGGATGTTCCGCGAACTAAGGATGCCAGAGGACAGAAAAAGCAAAACGAATTCATGCAAGTTTTCTATGCCAAACCCATAGAGAAATTGTAGAATGATTCGGTAAGCAAAGCCACTGCTGTCACTCACATCCTCTCATCTCTTTCTTTCCTATTAGCAGAAGTTCTTAATTACCTATACCATCCCAATTCTATTCCAAAAGTTTCCTGTTTCTAAGTTGCCATCTCTGCCACCAGTGATGACACACTCGTGTAATCCCAGCAAGTTGGGTGCCTGAGGCATAAGGTTGAAAGTTTGAGCCCAGCCTGGACAAGTTAGTGAGTCCTTTTCTCAAACAAACAAATAAATTAAAATTAAAAAATAGGGCTGAGAATGTAGGATGTAGTTAAGTGGAAGGCCCTGGGTTCAATTCCTAGCAACACAAAATAAAATAATAAAAAGTTCATGAATAGGTGACCTACTCCATCAGAATCTGGAGAGTACGATTTAAGGGGCAAGGGGTGTCAATCAGTGATAAGAACCCTTGCCTAGGAAGCACGAGGCTCCAGGGTTTGATTCCCTAGCACCACAAACTCGCTGGGCCTTGTAATACATACCTGTAATCTCAGCACTCCGGAGGCTGGGGCCGCCTGGGATACATATGAGTTCAGGACCAGCCTGAACTACAAAGCAAGACCCTGTCTCAAAAAATAATTAAATTACAATTTAAGACAAAACCAGGAGAGATTATAGGAGAACATCTAAGTGTGCTAAATGACCACACATTCGTAGGCATAACATAAAATGTATTTTTAAGAGTCCTGGAAGGATTAGCCTTACAGGTAGTGAGAAGTCCTCTCAGACACTGCTAAGTAACTGGGGGCCATGAGTCTAATTATGTACTTGGAGTGAATTTTCATTTGTTTTGGTCTTCACAGAATTTTAGTGGGCGAATTTAATCAGAAAACAGGAAACACCAAAGAAGAGTTGAGATAATAATAAATAAAAAGAGAGGCGAGTCAGGAAGGACTTTTCCAACTATTTCTACTGAAGAAGAAATCCATGAACAATAAAGTGCGCCTAATAATAGATAAATCATAGAATGTGGGAAGCCCCCAAGTGTAAGAATTTCTGACCACACACAAAGAATCTTTAAGGCCTGCTACTGGCCCCTGGCCCAACGAGCTATGCTAGGCATTTTGATTGAAACAATGCTTTGACCTTTTGCATGCTTATCCTAAAGAATTGTTGGGACAGAAAGTCTGTTTTTCTGTAATGTACTTTCTTCTTTTATCTTGCAATAACAAATGCCTGTGGTTTCGGGGTGGGTCATTAATTGCGCAAACATGTGCCATGGAAAAGTACATGTTCCTTTTTGACCCTATATAAGCCTGTCAGAAATAATAAACTTTGAGACTTGATCAGAAAGCCTGTCTTGTCTCCCTCCTTTGTGTCTCTTGTCCATTCTCATCCTCACACCCCCTCGCAGGTCCTCGTTGAATTGTCTGGCCGGCCCGGACAATAGAAGATGCCAAAATATCCATCAATACACCAATGGATTAAAAATATGCTATATATACACAATGGCGTATATATACCATATTTTTAATTTTTCTGCCACAAAGATAGACAGATAAGAATCATTTGTAGGTAAATGGATACAACTTGAGACCATTCACAAGAAAGTTCTAAATGGAGAGTAAAGCCCTATAGGAAACTATCGTAACTGTAACATTAGAGCATTACCTGATGACACATTAACACAAAAATTATCTAGAAGAAGTCAGGCCCTTGTTCATGGGTTCAATAAATATCTATATTGAGATCACACTGCTGAGCACTGTTTTGTCGGTGTGCTGAAAAATGAAGGATGCTGAACAAGAGCAAGGCAAAACAATGGTGGCTCCTGGTCTTTTCCCCCATCCTGGCAAAAAGCTTTTCAAGTCTTTATCAAATGCACTCTGAGTGGTTTTTAGTATCACATATGACTTGTTCATGTTAACTCACTTCCATGTAATAATTCCATGAAAGCCCATGTTTTCAAAAAGATGGTAAAGTAATGGTGACATTATGGATCTCATATTTGAAATGCATTTTCATACATGAGACAGCTTGCTGTGGAAATTATCACAAAATGGGGTTACTGATAAATGCTGGATGATGGGATTGCACGTAAGAATGGTCTTCTTCATTACATTTTCTTTTCTTTGTGTGCTGGGGGGAGGGGAGGAGTACTGGGGATCCAGCCCAGGGCCTTCACACAGAGCTACAACCTCAATTTATTTTTATTTTTTAAATTTTGTATCCTTTTTTCCTTTGAATATGCATGAACTACAGGTTCAATAACAGTTAATAACCTATAGCTTGGGAATGTGTACATGTATACATCCCTTTTGGCCATGTTCTCCTTTCCTTCTTCTCCTTCCATTCTGTCTCTTCCCCTTCTTAGCAGTCTATCCCCCTCTTTCCTCCCTTTCTCTTATGTTGGCATCTTTTTGAGTATGTAATTCATGGCACTCTTATATGAGAGACATCACTTGATACCCAGTCTTTTATGTCTGGTCTCTTTCACTGGGCATTATTGACTCAAGGCAGCCCGATTTTCTTGCAAATGTTCATGTCTGTCTGTCTTTATGACTGCTTTACCCATTCCTCTGTTGATAGGCATGTAGCCTGTTTCTAGGATCTAGCTATTAAGAATTGTGCTGTGGATTGTGCTGTGGATCTGCATGTGTCTTTTTTTTTTTTTTTTTTTTTTGAGACAAGGTCTCGCTTTGTCACCTAGGCTGGTTCAGAACTCACTATGGGGCCCAGACTGGCCTTGGACTCATGGCAATCCTCCTGCCTCAGCCTCCAGAGGCTGGATGACAGGCATGCACCACCACGCCCAATTTATGTGGTGCTGGGGAATCGAACTCGGGTACTTAGTGCTATGACATAGCACTTGCTGGGCAAGCACTTTAACCGTAAAGCCATTCCTCCAGCCGCCTGCATGTGTCTTTATGGTATGATGCCCAGCCCATTTTTTAGACAAGTGTCTTGCTAATTTGCCAAGTTGCACAAACTAGGCTGGAACTTGCCCTCCTGCCTCAGCCTCTCGAAGTGCTGGAATTACAGGCCTGCACCACCACGCCAGCTAATACACTTAATTTCTTTCTTTCTTTCTTTCTTTCTTTCTTTCTTTCTTTCTTTCTTTCTTTCTTTCTTTCTTTCTTTTTTTTTGGTGGAGATGCTGGGGATCGAACCCAGGACCTCATGCATGCTAATACACTTAATTTCTATACAAATGTTCCAGAGTGAAATTCAATGACATCTTTAATGAAGACCATACTGATTAATGCCCATGCACCCCAAGACATGTAGGTTAAAGAATAACAAAAAATTGCAGAGAAGCAGATATAGAGTTGGTTGGATAGCCAGGAAGTCCGCAGAAAAAAATGGCACTCCTACAAGAAGAGGGTTTGTAGGGCTGGGGCTGTAGCTCTGTCCTTAGAGCGCTTTTCTACATGAATTGGGCAGTGGCGCATATCTGTAATCCCAGCATTCTGCAGTATGAGGCAGGAGGATTGCTGTGAGTTCCAGGCAAGCCTGGGCTAGATAGCAAGTTTTAGGGAGGAAGCCAGCACCAGGTTGCCTAGGAATCCTATAAAATGAAAAGAGGCACAAAAAAGTCAAAATGGCTCCAAGGAACTTTTTTCAGACACTTTGGGCGGGGGAGAGGAGCGCAGAGAAAACTCCACAGCGCAATACTGCCATCAAGTGCCCAAAGAAACGAAAGCTACTACTGAAAGGGGGGGGGGGGAAATCGATGTTGTCTGCATTCTGCACAGCGCTCTGAAGACCAAGGCTAGAAGAGCCAAGGGAGATAAAATCGAACCCCCAGAATGAACAAAGAAGACACCAAAATGAGGTTAGCCAGCCGGCCTGGCCTAAGAAGGATGTCTTCCTGGGAATACAGGAATGACGCAGGGCGCAGTCCAGGGAGGTCCGGGTTGGTAGGCTCTGGACGTTGCGCGTTGAAGGCCAGTGAAGTGTCCATCTCCGATCCTGTAGATCCGGAAATACTCCTTCACAGTGTTAGCTGTCCGCTACCGCTCCTGATTGCGATCCTGGCCGACTCTCTGGATTGGGCTATCAGACGTTCTGCAAAATATCTCGGCGCTTGAAATCCTCAGTTGCTCTAGGAACTCAACAGAGAACGTCCATCAAAGTAACACCAGGACGCAACGATACAAGCCCACCATTAGGAGTCCCAGACGTTA
This sequence comes from Ctenodactylus gundi, assembly GCA_004027205.1. Taxonomy (NCBI): domain Eukaryota; kingdom Metazoa; phylum Chordata; class Mammalia; order Rodentia; family Ctenodactylidae; genus Ctenodactylus; species Ctenodactylus gundi. Next base: position 9,090 of record PVKB01007316.1, on the reverse strand, counting down.
CTATGCTGGAGAGAAAGTCAAGAGAAAGGGTATGTTGGCACATTTCCATTGGTGTGGGAGAGACCAAGGCTTGCTGATTGATTTTGCAGCGTACATTTCGTGGTGGTATTTGGACTGACTTTAATCTAGGCACTTTAACTTGATAACAGATTGCCATGGGATCTAAAATGGGGTAATCATGCCATGTTTTTGTTTTCCAGATATCTGGTGGGGTTCTTTGTTTTATTTTTGAGACAGGGTCTCACTCTGAGGTCCGGCTGCTCCTGAGCTCACTATAGAGCCAGGCGTGCCTTGGACTCCAAGCAGTCCTCCTGCCTGAGCCAGCATGCACCACCACGCCCGGTTTATATGGTGCTGGGGAATCAAACTCTCAAACTCGGTACTTAACACTAGGCAAGCACTTTAACCGCTGAGCCATTCCTCCAGTCCCACACATCTGTTAATGTGCTAAGAACTGAAGTTCCCGGAAGGAAGCATGGATTTAATGAAATGACTTCACTCCTTCTTGGCTTCGTTTAATGAGTCATTTGCAGGTAATTCATATTTTTCCTACCTCCACCCCAGGTGCTGGAGATCTAACTAACCCAGGACTTCAGCATATTAGATTAGTACTCTACCACTCAGCTATACCCAGAATGTCAAAGTACTCGTTTTGAAACCAAATCTTATAACTTCATTTACTCAAAGAGGATATAAAAATCGTAGTATACTTATTAGATACATTAAAGGATGTTGAATTTCACAAAGTTGTTTTATTTTATTTATTTTTTGAGACAGGGTCTCACTCTGTAGTCCAGGCTGGCCTCGAACTCACAGCAATCCTTTTGACTGCGCCCCC
>PVKB01007315.1:0-38229 GCA_004027205.1 Ctenodactylus gundi | reverse complement strand
CCGCCCTGTAACTGCTCGCCCGCCGCCCTCTGCGGCGCCATCGCGCAGGGCATCTACTACCTGTACCCGTTCAACATCGAGTACCAGATCCTGGCGTCCACCATGCTCTACGTGCTCTGGAAGAACATCGGGCGGCAGGTGGACGGCGCGCGGCCCTGGAAGTTGCGCTTCCGCGTGCGCGGCGCCCTGGCCGGCTCGGCGCTGGGCCTGGGCGCGCTGGCCGCCACCCTGGGCGTGGTGGCCGTGTACCTGGTGCGCATCGGCCGCTCCAAGGCCAAGAGCGAGGCGGCGCTCGGCATGTTCTACCTGTACGCCATGGCCCTGCTGCTGCTGATGGGCGCCGCGGGGCTGCTGGGCATCCGCGCGTCGCGTGCGGCCGCGCCTGCCCCCGACGAGGCGCGGAACCCGGCGCGCCAGCTGGACGCCGACCTGCTGGTGGGCGCCGCCTCGGGTTCCTGGCTCATCTCCTGGGGCTCCATCCTGGCCGTGCTGTGCGCCGACGCCCGGCCGCCCTACTCCTGGTACAGCCTGCCCTACGCCCTGCTGGTGATCGCCGAGAAGTCCATCCAGAACCTCTTCATCCTGGACGCGGCGCACCGCCAGCCGCCGCGCCGCCGCGACCTCGTCCGGACGCTGCGCGTGGTCACCGTGTGCAACGGCGCCGACCCCGCGCCCCCGGCCGCCGGCGGGAGCCCAGGCGGGAGCCCAGGCGGGCGCCCCGGCCCTGGCGAGGAGGAGGAGGAGCGCGAGCGGGAGGCAGAGCCCGCGCGGGGCCGAGGAGGGACCCCGCGAACGGCCTGCTGCGCCCGGCTGCGGAGGGGCCTGCCCCGGAGACGCGTCCTGAGGAACGTCACCGTCTTCCTCTTCCTCTGTAACATCTCGGTAACCAGTTCCAGATGCTACCCTGTGTTTAGATCTGTTAATGTAATTTTAATTTTATGTTTGTACTGGGGATGGAGCCCAGGCCCCTCGCACTGAGCACATTTTTAGTTAGTTATTTTTTGAGACTCGGTCTTGCTCCGTAGCCCAAGTTCATCCTGAACTCACTGGAGTAGCCCAGGCTGGCCTTAACCACATGGCACTCCTCCTGCCTCAGCCTCCCCAGGGCTGGGGTTACAGGCCTGCATCCCCACACCCAGCTTGTGCGGTGCTGGGGAATTGAACCCAGAGCTTGTGCTTTAGCGCTAGGCAAGTGCTCTGACCATCGGGCCACACCCCCAGCTCCTCCATTTTTATTTTTGATTTTGAGACAAGGTCTTGCTGTGTCACTGAGTTGTTCAGCTGGACTCTGACTGACTCAGCCTCTGGAGTGTTTCGTGTTTTCTTGAGAGCGGTGAGGGCTGGAGGTTGAGACAGGAGTCAGAGGGTGGTGGCCGCTGCTGACCTCCAGGGCCTGGGTGAGGACGGCAGGACTACGTGCGTGGGGACGGGAGGGGCACTCGGGGATGGGCCTGGGACGCCCACCCGGCAGGAAGAGGAGGCCAGCACAGGGGACTGGGGGGCCCTCGGGCCACAGGAAGGGGGATGCAGCAGGCTATGATCTCTGTGCAGATGTCAGCAGAGGCCGTGTGGACCAGCCGCCCACTGCTGTGTAAGAAACAGCTCCAGGTGCACCAGCTTAAATGGCCACCGGGCATCGTCCCACGGCCTCCCTGGCGTGTGTCCACGGGCCGGCAGCTGGGGTCTGCCCAGGTGTTCCCGCGGGTGCAGGCTGCACACCTGTTGAGGCTGTGCTGGGAGATCTGGTTCTGACCCCTCATGTGGCTGCTGGCCCAAGAGCTCCCTGGGGTCCCTGCCTCAGGCTGCTCTGTGGGGTGGCTCGGCCGAGCGCCTGGGCCTCTGGTAGTGCCGGGGGAGATGGAGGGCAGATCCTTCTGGGAGAGTGTGACTTCCTGGAGCCCCTTCTCTGCTCACTGGATGCCGGTCCGATGGTCCAGGGCCCACCCAGGGGAGAGGCCTGCCTAGGGTATTGCCGCAGAAACTGGGGGAATCTGGGGTCATGCTGGGGCTGTTGGCCACAGAACATGAGGAGGGCAGGGAAGGGGTGCGGGGTAGAGCAGGGGAGCACCAGCCATTGGGAGGTGCAGGGCGGTGAGGGAGCTGGGGGTCAGGGTGGGGTCCCGGGGCCAGCATGGGAGCAGTGAGAACAACGGGTTTGGGTTCAAGTTTTGCAAACTTCTCTCTGTTTTCATCTCGGGAGATGTTGGAAGAGGGAGCTGAGGCTGGCAATGGGGCGCAGAGAATGGTACAGGTTCAAAAAGGATGCCACACGCTGTAATCCCAGCACTGTTGGGAGGCTGAGGCAGGAGGACCTCAAGTTCAAGTCCAGGTTGGGGAATGCAGCGATTTTGCAAGAGCTTGAGTCAAAGGCGGCGGACGTAGCTCAGCGTGAGGGCCCTGAAGGTCATCCCCTGTACAGTAAAAGTGGGGTTCACTGGGGCCCACTCGGAGTGGGATGGGGGAGAGGCAGAGAGAGCCCTTGGTAGGCTCACAGCCTGGTGGCCTCCCTGGAGACGGGGTGCTGGGCGCCATAACACAGCAGCCGTGCTTGGCCCTGGAGTCAGGGCACCTGTGATGCGGAGCACAGGGCCACCTGGGTGCGGAGCTGAAGTCTCTCCCGTTCTCCTGCAGCTGTGGATCCCTCCAGCCTTTGGCTGCCGCCCGGAGTACGACAACGGCTTGGAGGAGATGGTGTTTGGCTTCGAGCCCTGGATCATCGTGGTCAACCTGGCCATGCCCTTCTCTATCTTCTACCGGATGCACGCAGCCGCCTCCCTCTTTGAAGTCTATTGTAAGATATAGGCAGGTGGGCAGGGCTGGAGCCTGACTGCCCGGCCTGACAAAGGCCTGACAAAGGCCGCCAGGTGCCTTTTGTCCGCAGTGCCTGTGCCCTGGGGCCAGACTTGCCAGCGTCCTGGGGGGGACACGGAAGTCTGTCCTCCAGTGCCAATCCCCAGCACACCCATTGACTTATGTCCCTCTCAGTGAAACCTTCAGCTTTAGAAGAATGTGACCCAGGGTTGGGAAAATGTTTTTCCTCCAGCTCCCTTTTCTTAAGAAAGCATTTCCTATGTATAATTTTATCAGATAGTTCATATAATCCTCTCTGTTGACCACCTGCGCTTCTAGATCTCTCCCAGGGCTGAGGACGTAGACATGAACACAGTGAGTTTGCATTTTGGTGTGCCAGTAGGTGTCATTTCTGAACAGTCTTACCATCTGGATGGAAATTTGGATCCAGGTCGATGCAAATATATTTTCTGTACCCAAAATGTGGCATGTTTAAAAAAAATCTGTAATTATTTCTAAGTATTTTTAAAATAAATTTTACTGTCTTTTTTCACTGTAAATGTATACAAGAAGTGAACAAAACTGTGATGGATGTTTAAATCAAAAATGGTCTTATCCTACAATATACATTGCCAAGAGTTGAGGGGTGCTGAGTGCATTTGAAGAGAGGGGTATTTGGAATATTTGGAAGGAGATTAGTAACAACATACACTTCATAGCTAAAAATTATTTAAACATTCACCACATTTTTTTATCACCTGTACCTTTTCATTGTATTAGTCAAAAATCTGGAAATTTCTGAAAAATACAGAAAATCACTCATGATGCTGTGGCTCATTTAACAATTACTTTGTGACATCTGAATGTGTGTCTTTCAGTCCGATGTTACACCTGCCAGGGATGAGCCCAGATTTTCAATTTGTATTCAGTTTTTCTTCCACTTGGCAACATGGCATGAACTCCCCCTTTGTCGTTGGAAACTCTTTATAAATACCATTTTGATGCGGTGTTGTAGACTATCAAATAAATATACATAATTCATTTCCTATTGTTGGGTGTTGAATGTTTATAACCTTTTGCTTTTTATAAGTGGCTACAAAAATAAACCAGATTGGTAAAGTATTTCCTACTGATTAGCTTTTGTTTTCATGAATGTCTCTTAATTTTACAAGATCCTATGTTTCCGCTTGCTATGGTTTGGCCTGGAATGTCCCCCCAGATGGTCAGGCGTTTGTGTGTTGTGGCTTATTGAGGGATTTCACAGCTGTTGGGACGTGGGTCCCGTCCAGGTGGGGTGATCCCTGAGGCGGGGGCGTGGAAAGGTACACTCTTCCCCTGGCTCCTTCCCAATCCTGAACCTTCCTCTTCTCCAGCGGACCCTTCCCGCCATCGCCAGCCACCCCTGAGTAGGCCAAGATCTTCCGAAACTGAACTACAATAACCCTTTCTTCCTTAAGTTTCAGGCATCAAGTGGTGTGTCCAGCCATGAAAAAGTGACCCAGGTGCTGTGCACATGATATGTTTTGGTTGTATCCACTCCCACTGGGACCCCAGCCTCTATGTAGAGATCTCCGCAGGCTGCTTCCCTCCACGCGCACTGTTCACCCCTGTACCTACAGGCTGGCACAGAATTTTTGTTTTTAAATTGTGTCTGTATTGAACAGGAGCGGACTTTGTTTTGGGTTGTCCAGGCTCCCTGAACAATGCTGTAACAAGTGTTTGTACTGTGTCAGCTTTGTGCTTGTGAAGAGGAGATTTTAAACCGTGGCCGCGTGGAGGCCCGGCAAATACAGCAGCATTGTGTGTCGGAGATCTGAACACCTGCAGATGTGGCGTCCCCCCCCCCATCTGCCCTTCGCTCTCTCTTCTCCCCCACCCAGTACTGGGGTTTGCACACAGGACCTTAGCACTGGGCTGTGTCCCCGGGTCACAACTCTTGGTGACAGGGTCTCGCTACATTGCCCAGGTGAGACTCCAACCTGCCATTCCCCTGCCTGACCCTGTGGCTGGCTGACATTAGCTCCCTTTAGGAGCTCACCCCTGGGGGTCAGTGGTTATGGGACAGGAGGATGGCAGCTGCAGTGTTTTAACCCCAAAGAGGACGACAATCCCAGCACAGTGTAGTAGCCACACTGATGACTTGGGAGCTTTCATGATAAAATTATAGTAATGCCGATTGTCTTAAAAATGTAAATCGAATGAAGCCACCTTCTGCGAACTCCTCAGAGGTCTGCTGCGGCTGTTAGAAGAAGGCACGCACTCCAACCTGTGGTCAGTGTGTCCCTTCACCACCTGGCCTCTGCCACGGCTCTCCTGTACCCTCCACGATGCTCCGGTACACTCATGACCTAGCTCACAGCTCCTTCCCTGCTTTGGGCCCAGGACCTTCGCACACACTGCTTGTAGAGGCCGCACAATGCCTGCAAGGAGCAACTCCGTCTCTCATGCTTCAGGCCACACAGCTGTCTCTGCCTAGTGAAGTCCTGGTCATGTATCTGTCAAGCTGACCTCCTGTTAGCTACGTGTCACCTCTGCCCCCTGCTCCGCGTCATCTGTCTGTGGCTGTTGGGGCTGGTTTCTCCCCGCGGGACGGCCCGTCGGGAGAGCAGGGCCTGCGACTCTCTCTGTCCCGCGGCTCTCACCAGGCTCAGGGCCCGGAGGAGAGAGGGGGACGTGGTGACACTCGGGATCCATTCGTGCCGGCTTCCCTAGCTTTGGGAGCCTGGCAGGGACGCGGCTACTTCCAGAGCCCGGGTGCCCTGCTCTGCCCCGCTCAGGCCACGAGGTGGCGCTGTGAGCCCGGGCGTGAGCGCAGGTGTGGCCCGGAGGTTCCGCCGCTGCTGGGCAGGTGGAACTTGGCCTAGTTGCTGCTTCTGCTTCCTTCTTCCTTCTTCCCTCTTCCTCTTCCTCCCCCTCCTCCTCCTCCTCCTCCTCCTCCTCCTCCTCCTCTTTTTTCTTCCTCTTCTTCGACAAAATGGTGCTCTGTGATCCGAGCTGATCCACTGCGCAGCCCAGGCTGGCCGCCAACTCACAGCGATCTTCCGGCCTCTGCCTCCGAGGGCTGAGATTACCCTGTGTGCTGCCACGCCCAGCTACTTTTTAGGTGGTGCTGGGGAATCGAACCCAGGGCCTTGCCCAGGCTCAGCAAGCGCTTTCACCCTTCAGCGACGCCTCGATTCCGCCCTGACTTCGGACAGCAGGGCCGGCTGCCCAGCGCCCTGCGGAGGTGTCGGAACCGGGCTGGGGAGGGGGCCGTTCTCAACCCAGTGCCATGCTACAGACGACGCAGGGGCGGCGCCCCAGGCGGAGGGGGTGTGACGCTGTGGGGGACACGAGTGCACACACACACACACACACACTCTCTCTCTCTCTCTCTCTTCCAGGACTGCTCAGCTTGTCACGCGCGTCCGTGTCCTGTAGTGGCTAATGTTCTTAGGAACCTTCCCCTGTGGTTCCTGGAGGAAGAGTAGCCCCACGGGGTCAGAATGCACTGAGTCAAATGTAACCAGTCCAGTGGGCCTGTGATCCTGTAAGAGAACGGGAAGTGGTGCTTGGCCCTTTAAAAGACCCACCACCCCTTTCCCTTTTCATCACACCGCTCGCTCCATGGCTTGTTCGTGCTGGGGCTGAGTTTGAAACAGTAGGGCTAGTGCTGTGGCCGGTGAGGCTGGTGTGGGCGCGTGGCTCTCCCATGTCAGGCTCCCGTGTCCCTGCTCGCGGGCATCCGGACTGCTGCTGACGAATTTCCTCTGACTGGTTCTGGCTTCTGAGTGACATGCTGTGTCATAGGGACTGTGGGGCCGTGAGCTTTGCCCGACTGGGTGGGCTCCTGGAGAGACCCAAGGGTCCCCTTAGAAAGCACCCAAGGTAGTCCTTGTTTTCTCTCCAGGCAGCCTGGCCCTAAAGGAATATGCAGGTCGGAGGGCGTGGAGGGCTTCTGACCTCGCGGATTCCCCTTGGTGAGACACCCATCTCAAAGCCAGGGGAAAGCTGGTGTCACCACCACGGTGTGGGACAGGGGCTGCATTTTTTCCTCACTTGGAATCTCCTCTTCCTCATTTCCCCTTCCCTCTGTTCCTTTTCAGTCCCGAGGACGGAGCCCACAGCACCTTCACACTGGAGCTACGTCTCCAGCCCTACTTACTTATTTGTTATGACACAAGGTCTGGGTAAGATACTAAGTTGCCCAGGCTGGGATTGCACCTGGAATCCTCCTGCCTCAGCTTCCTACAGTTCTGAGATTATGGGCCTGCATCACCGCACCTGGCTGGAATCCCCTTTTTAAAGATAATTTATGACAGTTCTGGTTCCGAGGCTGACACTGCTGGTTTGTTGACAAGACCTCTGGAGTGACAGTGAGACCTCCCTGCATCAGGACTGTTGTACCATGACCTGGCTTTTGGTAAAGTATGTTTCCTAAAGAGACTGGATATGTGTGAATCTATGTGTTTAGAAAGAAATTCCATTTTTAAATAGACATTTTTATTGGCAGACAATTGCAAATAGGGGAATGCAGTTTCACCTAACTGTGGAAACCAGAAATGACATTTGGATGAACTTGAAATTGGAAAACTTGTACGTTGAGGTGCCCAACAGAAGCCTAATGACAATCAACTCTAATCTTTTTTGTTTTTCCTGCATTTTATCCGAATCTGATTTTGGCTGAGCAGCTATTACTGTTAGAACTGAGTGGGGCGGGGCCTTTTCACGAAAGCGAGGGAAGCATGGGTCTGCGATTTCTTATTATCCTTTCCTCAGAAACGCCATGGCAGGGACAGGCCAAGCCGTTGTGTCTCCAGGAGGGTCATTTCCTGTCGGTCTTCCACACAGCCATGCTATGTTCACTGAAAATTGTGCAGCCCCTGAAACACAATGCTTAATATGTATTTGTTGAATGAGTAACTATATTTTGGAATGGTGAGATTGACAGCGTGTACTTGGTACAATAATTTCCTGGGCCAAGGGGATTTTTTTTTCTCTGCTTTCGATGATCCTTTGGAATTTCTGACCTCCTGCTGGCCACCTTTCAGTTTTTGGGGATGGTCCTCTCTTTCCTAGCTACACCAAATATGCTTTTTCTAACTAAATTCTTGACTTTTTAAGTGAGTTGGTAAGAAGACATTGTGCAGCGCTGTTACTCAGCCGCCATCTTGATCAGCAGTTTGTATGTCATTTTTTGATTCCCAGTGGCCAACAGATTTTCATGGCCAACTCTAGAGACAGTGCAGTTGTGCACTCACTGTACGAGGACAGGTGCACAAGAAGGCATGAGTCCCCAGGGCCAGTGACATCACAACCACCACAGGGTCACTCCGTATCAGGTTGTCACTGTGGAAAGAGTTAATATGTGCACATGGAGAATTCATGTAGGGGAACAGCAAAGTCATCATCTGGGGTCAGGAGGTCCTGTAGGGGAATGATAGAAAGCTTGAACTTAGCTGACCGTGGAGCTGGAAGAACAGGGTTTGGCAATAAACGACGAAGCAAATAAAGATTTTCTTCGTAGGACATCTCCAGCACCACAGGCGGTAAGCAGCCCCGGTCAGCACCACGGACAGCTCTGCGACAGGTGAGACTCCCGCCATGCACGGTTCCGCGCTCTAGCGGGAGGCAGCTGTGCTTGGAGAATTAACTTGCTGAGTGTCCGGAGAACTGGATTCGCTTCCTGCATTCTCACTTGCCCTGGGCTCTTCCCTGTCACGACCTGGACGACTTGGGTTAGGTTTAGTCACGATCAAGAGAAACACACAGCAAAAGCCACTGTCTAGGTCACTTGCCCATTGCTGGGACACAACACTGAACACGCACAACATAAGGGAGAGGTTTGTTTTGGTTCATAGTTTTCAGAGGTGAGCCCACGGTAGGCTGGTGCTGAGACAGAGGGTCTTGGTGGAGGGGAATGGCAGAGCGCAGCCGCTCACCCCGGGGCAACCAGGAAGCGAGAGTGAACGCTTTTTTTTCTTTAGGTGCTGTGACTGTTAACCATGCATCATCAACTTGAATGCAGGAAGCCTTAGTAGATCAGCAAGGCAGAGTTTTGGGGCTGTCTGTGGATGACGGACACACAGGCCAGTAAACTGAGGGACTGAGACTCACCATGGATGTGGGTGGCAGCAGGACTCGTATCCTAGACAGAATCAAAGGAAAGGAGGAGGTACTCCTGCTTGCAGCGAGCTCCAGCCCTCACCACCTTTGGACACCAGTCTCTAATGCAGACTCCTACCACTGACTCTACAGCGAGCATCCAGACTCCAGATCTCGGGCTGGTGTTGCCCTTTCGATCCTCCTGTTCTGTGGCTTTAATTTTCTTGAGTGGCCACTAGACCCTCCGCCTCTTCCATGTGCAGACAGCCGTTGGACTCTCCTTTCTTTTATCTTGCGGAAGTCAGATTCTGTATGCCCACCCTTACATAGCTTTTCGTGTATATTTTCTATTCATTGTATTTTTTCTAGAAAATCTTAACAGGGACCCATGTGGTCACTGCTACCACCAGCATGCTAGGAATTCAGCCTCGGGACAGCTCCACTCCTTCTCTGATAAGCTCACCCCTTGGCGTCACTCTGGACAGGGAGGGAAAAAGGTTTCTTTCTCTTGGAGCAGCTTCTGCCAATGCCCACTGTCCAGGTCTGGAGAAGCTGGTCTGCCCTGGAGTTGGAGCCAGGGGACATGGGAGAGGAAGAGGCAGAACGTTCACTGCCGCGTTAACTGCCCTTCCAGTTTTGATCTCCTTCCTTAATTTTCTGCTCTAATTTATTTATTTCAGTGTATTTGCATTGTGATTCATCTTAGGGTTTTTGGTTACAATCAGTGACAGATTGTATGGGGAGAGCTTATTTCATCTTAGCCACAGCCCGATGCTGAAAGAATTACTTTTTTCCACTGAACATGAGAAGAGGAAATGCCAACTTCCATGACTCGGAGGTAAAGGGAAGAGGTAAAATAAGAACCTGGTCCTTGGTACCTAAGAAAGAGGCTGTTATGGTTTAGATATAAAATGTCCCCCAGAGGTCTCAAGTGTTTGGAGGGTGATCAGACCATAGGGGTACAGAACTCACCAGTGGATTAGTCCATTGATGAAGGAGGAGCTGGGGCCTGGTTGGAAATGGTTCACCGTGGGCATGGTTTTTGCCGGGTGTACTTTTCATCTCTGGCTCCTCCTATTTCTCTCTGCTTCTGGCTGCCGTGAGATGAACAGAGTTTCTCTGCCATGCCCTTCTGCCATGCTGTGTCTGCCTTAAAGGATTGAGTCCTTAAAGTGGACTCAATCCACTGGAAACGTAAGCCAAGTAAATGTCTCCACCCTTAAGTTGTGGGTGTTGGGTATTTTGTCCCTGTGACAGGAAACCTTTATCAATTTGTCTAAAGACTCTTTTAGGGTTCATGGATGGAAAAAGGGTCCTGAAAATAGTTAGTACCTTTCAGCAAAGTACCAGAGGCTGTGTAGCAAAGCTCACGGTTGTGTCTGTCTCTCTAACTCACCACTCTTGATCTTTCGGTGTCTGAAAAACAAATTTATAAATGAAGAATTTGCTGTAGTGGATATTAGCACATGAACAAAAGGCTCTGGAATTGAGATGATGCATTTGATTTAATATCAAGTGAAAAAATAGCAGAGAAAGATGATTGTAATCATGTTTTTATGTAGTCTGTTATTGCAACGGGAAAACAAGAGGCAAGGAATGGACAGAATTCTATTAAAAAGATCGTGTTAGGATAATAAAACATACAAAAATGATAGATGTTTTATTGTTTCATTTTTCAAGAATTTCCTTAGTGTGTCTCTACTAGCTTTTCAAATGTAATACTATGTAAGAATAATTCCCGACCTCCTTCCTCATGGTCATTCTGTTCCCCGGCCTATTTCCATTGCTTATTTTGGGAAAATTTCCGGTTTCTCATTTGCCACCTCCATGGGTCCCGCTGCATGTTCCTGTATCACTGCCCATGCTGGTGGCACCTAGTGCCAATGCTTTGATCCTCCATCTTTTTTGGTAGACATGAGCTTGAGAGGCAGCGGTACTATATTTTCTTGCTTACTGACACATCTGCAGCACTTAACCAGTATCTGATTCACGGTCAGTACCTAGCAAGTATCTACTCACTGAGGATTCAAGTCTCTGAGTGACAACCCTGTCATGGTTTGGATCCAGAATGTCCCCTCCAAAAGTCTCATGCATTTGGGTGGCGTGGATTACCTACCAATTTCACGTGCATGCTGCCTGGAAGTGTGGCCCGGCTGGAAAAGGTGGGTCACCGATGCTGTGGCCTAGGAGGGTATATACCCTGCCCTGGCTTCTCCCAAGCCCTAATCCTTCCTCTTGTAACGCCATGAGAAGTTTCCTCCACCAGACTCTCTGCCAAGCCATTGTTCCAGCCAACTAGGAGCGGACAGAGACCTCCTGAAACTGAGAGATAAAATAAATCTCCTTCTCCCTCAAGTTGTGGGTGGTGGGTATTATGTCCCAGCATCAGAAAAGTGACTCAGACAAATAGTAAGATTTCTATTATACAAGTTACTTGGCTTTGGGTTTTTTTTTTTTAAATCTAAAATACTTTTTGTACCTAGCTGTTCTTTCCTCTTCACCTAGAGAAACACTGTCCAAATTATTCAGCTAACCAAAGCTGGGTAGCATGGTGTGTTACGTTGGCAAATCCACCAAAGAAGGGGCCCAGATGACAGTGGTCATCACAAAAGTGACAGTTTGATCCCCTTGACAACAGGTATTATGGTTTTGATTTGGGATGTCCCCCAAAGCCATGTGTTGGATATTGTAGATGGTACATAGGGATTTCATGTGCTTTTAGGAGGTGGGGCGTGGCTGGAAGACCACGGGGCCTGACGTGGAAGGTGCCTGATCTCGAAGGACATACGGTACTGTGCCCTTCCTCACTCCCTCAGCTTCCTGTCTCGCCATGGCCACGAGCAGTTCCTTGCCAGCGAGGATTCTGCCATGTGCTTCCACCGCTGCCGACCATCCACAAATGCATTGAGACCTTCTGAAACTGTGAGCTGAAATAAACCTTCCCTCAAGTCAGGGACGTTGGGAACTGTGGCCCAGCAATGAGAAAGCAGCTAAGGTAACTGTCAAGAGAAGTCATCACCAGCCTCGTGTGAGCACTTCGAGGTAAGGTGAGCTCACCACCTTCCGGGGCAGCTCATTCCATCTTCAGATAAAGCTCCATCAGACACCACCAACACGAGGAACCTGAGCTGAGCCTGCTCCGGCAGCCGAGGCAGACGTTATAAACCAGTCGCAGAATTTGTTCAATCAGGCTTCAGGCTTTTTCTCAGAATCATTTCCAGCGTTGTATTTTAACTAAACAGGATTTAACCTGCAGCTCCTGCTCGGTCACTAGAAGGTTCTTTCATTGACTTTTTTAGATCTGATAGACACTGATATTCTTCATACCCTTTATTATAGTTTGAACCAAAGACAACCTCCAGACCTGCAATATTTTTCTTTCTTTCTCTCTTAGTATTTTTGTAATGGGAATTGAGACTTTCACTCTAAGCTACCTTTCCAACCTTTTAAAAAATTATTTATTTGAGACAAGGTCTCACTAAGTCATTAAGCTGCCCAGGTTAAGCTTGAATTTGCAATCCTCCTGCCTCAGCCTCCCACAGTGCTAGGATCCTAGGCATGTGCCACTATGCCTGTTCAGACCTGACAATCTTGAGCCCACAGGACACAGAGCCTGGGCAGGGCAGAGACAGCAGGTACGGTGGGTTGGTATTAGTTCTCTTAATCCTGAGATCCACAAGGCAGAGCCAAAGGTTGGTGGCAAGCATTTATTAGGAGGGCAGGGTCCTCTCACTGAATTCTGAAAGCTGCACCCAGGACCCAAGCCATATGCCACGGAGGCTCGAGTCTGGAACAGGAAGACTGCAGGTCAAGTTGACTTAGGGGGACGCTGCAACGAGAACTCCAGCGCGGGACTTCCAGTCCCTCGTGTCCAGCCTGTTTCCTTTGCAAAGAACTTCAATATGATTTACCTGATTTCAGTTTCAAACTGTGGGTACAGGGGAAGGCAGGCCATCGAAAAGTGTCAGAGTCACTGAAACACAGGTTGATCCTTTTTAGCTCCCTAGAGAGCTGGGGACATTGGGTATGAACACATGTCTGTAACATTAGGTTAGCACAGGCATATTTTAAAATCGCCAAGCAGGAGCTGCCTGGAGTGGGTTCACGGAAGCCTTTCAGACCTGGGGAAACCTTTGGTTCTCTGCAACACCGCAACCATTCGATCAGACAATCCTGTTCTTGACGCAGTTGTCCCATGAGGAGGGCGCCCCTAGCTCGGGCTGCCTGTTCTCGGTCTCCTCGGTGGTGGCTGAGTTGGCCTTCGCCGCGGGGGGATAGGCCTTGTTCCTCTTGGCAAATGCCTGGCTGATCTCGGCATGGGTTCTGTTTTTGGTCTCTGGCAGGACAAAATAGAAGTACACCGCACCTGTGGTACATATCGCCGCGAAGACAAGGAAGCAGTAGGTGTCCAGCCCTTGCTGCGGGGGCGGGAACAGAAAGGAGACCAGTCAGCACGCAGGCCGCTGGAAAACCGGCCCTGGGCAGAGTTCTACGGCTCCACGTCAGATACCAACATTCCTGGCTGAGGCACACGTGAGAGGCCACGGGGCTCTCGGGAGGCATTCGCCAAGGAAGCATGAATTAGCCGGCGTCACACCCCGCCAGAGCGGGGAAACGTCAGTCCTCACTGGAATTTGCAAACTAGGCATTTAAACATTAATCACCAAGAAAGCAAAATGAAACACTTGCTATTACCCTAAGTTTAGTTATTTAATCTGGGGGGTAGTGGAGATTTAACTCAAGGCTTTCACACTGAACTATAAACCCAGCCTTGTTTTTATTTTTAATGTTGCTAAATTGCCCACACTGGACTTGAATGGAGGGTCCTCCTGCCTCAGCCTCCCACAGCGCTGGGGTGAACGGTGTGAGCCACCCTACAGTTGAACTTTCCCTATGCACAAGACAAGCGTGGCACCGGAAGGGAAGAGAAATGTCCCCCTGGGGCCAGAGTGTGAGCCAAAAAGACACTGTTTACTTTTCAGTATGCACAATATCTAACTCTCACTAACTGATGCGCTGAGGCAGCCTGCACACCCGAGAGACTAGAAGTGTGCAGCTGCCACTGTTCTGTGAGTCCTGAGTGAGCCTGGGCTGGACACAGAGCTCCTCCGTGACCCTGGGCTTCCATGACCCCGTGCCATGAGTGGTGCTCATGAAGAAGGCACTCAGTGTGGTAAACATTAGTTGAATGAGCTTTCTGGTTCCAATTATCAGATCTTAAATAAAAAAGTATATATAAAATCTATCATCTTTTACTGCTTCTTTTTGCCCTTAATTATTTTTCCCATTATGATTATTTTTTATTAATATACATTTGGGATATGTAATAAGTACATTCGTCTTTGGGAGCTGGAGCACAGACAAGGACCTGGTGGAGGATGGTTGCTCATCCTTGGCAGTCAAGGGGCAGAGACAGGAGGGAGGAGCCAGAAAGAAGAACCCACCTTCAGGTCACACCCCACATCCAATCAGGACCCAGCTCCTAACCGCACATTCAGCTACCAATCTCACCCAGAGTGTGGTGTCCCACAATCCAATCATCTTCCAAACACAGTCGACTTTAGGGGACATTTTAGATTTAAACATTACAGCTTCTTTTCCCTCGGAGAAGATACGTGTGTATGAAAGAGGGATGGAGAGAGGGGGAGAGTCGGGGGGCACAATATCGAGGCTACACCTGGTCCCTGGCCCCTTCCGCCACGGTGCTGCTTCCCGTTCTGCTTCTGGGTCACCACAACTGGAAGCAGTTTTGCCTCACCCGCCCCACCATGGGCCTTAGAGCCAGCCCACCACGGGCCTTAGGGCCAGCCCACCACGGGCCTTAGGGCCAGCCCACCACGGGCCTTAGGGCCAGCCCACCACGGGCCTTAGGGCCAGCCCACCACGGGCTGGATCTCATAAAGCCGTAAGCCTAATTAATCCTCTCTTCCTTTAACACGCAGGCGTCAGGAAAGTGGCTCATACATCACTATCACTAGGCCTGCCCCCTCCTCACCAGCGCGAGCTGGTGTCCTACGAGGAGCAGCATGGCTTGAGGGAAGAGCACGGGGCAGAGCTCTCTACTCCAGCCCTGGCACAGCCCAGCGGTGAGATCCTGGGCGAGCAGCATGACCTCCCTCCGCCTTGATTTCCTACTCTGTAAAGACTATATGACCCGAGTGTGTGACGAAGATCTGGCTCCGTCACAGGCGGAGTGAGTGCCCGCTCCTTCCTCCGGCCCCTCCCCAGGCCAGCCCCGTAACACCCTCCTACCACGGGCCTTCATTAAGGAGTGGGCAGCTCCGAACATGTGTGAGGCAGGAGACGGGAGAGCGCTTGTCGGCCGAAGGCTCACCCAGCATAAGGGCCACTATCTCATGGGTCCTGGGGACTATCTTAGCTCTTTCTGCTGCCATCACAACATGCCACAGACTGAATGATTTATACAGAACAGAAATAGATTGTTTCACAGTCTTGAGGGCCGGAAAGCCCAGGATTAAGGAGCCACTGAATTCGCGAGTCTGATGAGGCATCTTCTCTGCTTCCAACATGGCACCCTTGGTACATCCCCATGTGGAGAAAGGGCAGAAGGGTCTATCTAGTTCCCCCTGGCAATGTTGCCATCTGTGAGCCATTCGTGAGGACTTCCCCATCATCATTTAAGTACCCTGGAGTTTAATCTGCAGCACACGAGCTTTGGGGACACATTCAGACCATCTGGGGAACTGGTAGGGCTTTTCACCTGAATCCCACAGAGGCAGCCAGACAGGGCTTTGAAGATCATGAAGTGGATCAAGCCATCGAATCATGCAGTAGCTTCTCAGGGTCCCTCACAGCCTAAACCCTAGTACCCTGTCGTCTGAGCACGGCAGGATCCGGCCCCAGCTTTCCTGCCTCCCCTGGGAGCCACCCGCAGTCCTCTAAGTTTCCCAGAGGTTGTTCAGCCGGCTACAGGCCCTGCCAGCACCCTTCCTTCTCCCTGTCTGCACCGCTCCACCGCCAGCCCCACACCTGCCCTGTCCCACATGACCGTGACACCGGCGGCTGCTCCTTCCTGAGGGGATGGGTGGGGTGTGCCGCTCTAGTTCACTGCTCCGCCCCTGAGGCCAAGCACAGGCAGGATGGAATAACAGATGCCTCTTTGTCCCTGGAGACCCACGCGGCACCCCCAGCCTGTCCGGAGCAGCGTGGGCGCAGTCCTCTCTGCTTCCGCGTCCCACAAGCCTCGCTCTCCATCAGCGTCCGCCCTCCCTTTGAAGAGGCAGTTGGGATAGGACCCAATAAATGTTTTTCAAGTTAAAAAGAATCGTTCTTTCCCTTCTGTGTTTGAATTCAAATGGAATTTCACTGCTTTGGTGGTTAAGCACACATCTGCATCCAATTTTCTGCCAACCAAAAAAATACAGCAGACTGGGCTGAAGCTGCCTGGGCTTTGCAACATGCAGTGCCAGGGTGTGCAGGGGGCACAGCAAAGGCCGATGGGAAAGGAGCCTGCGATGGGAGACGGAGCCAACAGGCCTACTCTAGAGCACTGTGCCGGAAGGAGGCAGGGTGGACGGGGCAGAGGACTAGGAGAAGCGGTGACGTGGCGGCGACCGAGAGGAGAAGAGCTCAAAGCAGCCGGCCCAGGGCGCTCAGGGAGGAAGAGGGCGCAATGGAGCTTCTGGAACTTACCAGGAGTTGTCTGTACCCTAACGTCCTCATGCCCCAAACGACCCTAGGAGAGCACGGTAGACCACACTGGTGGCAACCGTCACCACGTGTCCCCACGCAGACACCGGGGGGACGCCTGAACCCCGCCGCTTGTTCTTTTGTGAGCCCTGCTGCAAAGCGGGGGCAAGTCTCTTGTTTTACAGACAGGACAACTTCAGCCCAGAGAGCTAAAAGACGGAGCCGCCCTCTGTGTCAGCTGGCGGCTGGGTGGTACTGCTGGGACCCCTAAGTCTATGCAATCAATTCTCTCTCTCTCTCTCTCTCTGAGATTTTGGTGATTGACCTAGGGTCCTCATACTGAGTAACATCTCCAGCTTATTTTAAAAAAATTTATTGTGAAACAGGGTCTCGCTAAGTTGCTAAGCTCCCCAGGCTAAGCTTGAACTCACAGTCCTCCTGTCTCAGCTTCCCAAAGTGCTGGGATGACAGGCCTGCACCATCAAGCCTGGCTCATCAACTCATTTTTGTGTCCTATTCTGTACCCAGCACAGCGCCTGGTAAACAAGCACACCAACCAACTGCAGCCGCTAAACACACGAAGCACGTGGACTGCGCTGGCAGCACCGGCCTGCTGTGGCACCGCCCCAGGCTGGGTGCAATGAGGCACAGACAGGGTCTGGGCACCAGGAAGCCCTCTGGCTGGTGATCCAAGGGTCAGGGGTGCCAGCTGTGGCTGGTGTGACCAGCCAGTTGCCACCAGGTCACCTCTCAGTCCTCGCTGCCACCAGCAATGTGGTAACGATAGTCTTACACAGTCCATCTTGGGCATTTTTACAAGAACTTTTCTGCAACGCCATACAATCGGTAATGGAGTCTGGGGGTCCCAGGGCACAAGGACCCTGAGTTAGATGAAGAGCCAGGGGACCGTCACCCCAGGGCCCGAGGGCTCTCACTTTCCTTGGCCTCTGTCAAGGCTTTGGTGTTCTCCAGAGGCCGGGCATCGACCGGCCGGCTCCCACCTCTTCTCTGGTGATGCAGTGGCTCGTTTTCACTGCAGGGAGCTAAGGGTCAGGGGCTTGCTGGACAGAAAGCACTGTGGGCAGCCCATGGCAGCTGTGGGGCAGAGCAAGGCGACCCCGGGGTAGGGGGCCTGAGGCCCGGGACTGGGTGCAGCCTCACATGCGCTCCTCCCCCATCCCGCCTCAAGCTTTCTGTTCCTGACCCTCGCTCCGTGTCCTCTGCCTAACTCAGCCTTGTCACTGTTTTCTCTTGCAAATGACAGACTCCACAGACACCTGGCCATGGCTCACGATCCCACCTCCACCGCAGCCTCTGGTCTGCAGCAGGGTCTTCCCCAAACCTACCAATCACAGTTCCACCCCTCACTGACTCCCAGGTACCCACGGGTTCTCAGCTCTGTCTACACATCAGGCTCGTCAGCACACTTCCAATAGCACTGATGGTTCCTGCCCACGAGGCTCCGGGCCGGCCGTAAGCATTTATCTTAAACTCCCTAGATGAGCATCATGTGCCTCAGGATTGAAGCCCTCTGGTCTACGGACTCAAGTGAAATTTCCTCAGGGCATTCAGGCCAACAGTCATTGAAAAACCAACATGCCTAGTGTAACCCCCAGGCATGCAGTGACTTTTTTTTTTTTTTGAGGCAGCATCTTGCCAGATTGCTAAGTTACCCAAGCTGGGCTTGAACATGCCTGCCTCAGCCTCCCGGAGAACCGAGACTGCAGGCAGGTACCAGAATGCCTAGCTGCAATGACTAGCATAGAGGGGCTGAATTAGGAAGTGAGTGCTCCGTCTGTCTCATGCAGGGCATATTCAGGCTTGTCTGAAATCAGGCTGCATGCCAGCCAGCCTGGCACCATGGACCTGTCTACCCTGCACTCATCCAATCACGTCCAGGCCCTGCTCCTAAACCCACCCTGTCCTCCACTGCGGCTGTGCCACAGCCCCCAAACACAACATCACCCTGACACTCTGTGAATGCTGCTGTATGTGGCAAAAGTCATTTAGCAGATGTGATCTAAGGTATGGCTACAGGATGCTGGGAGTCGGCCCCAAGTGCACCATGTTTATGCCAATCCAGGGCCTGGTAAGGCCAGGAGATGCCATGTGGACTGGACACAAGGCAACACGACACTCTGCAGGAGGGAGAAGCCACAGCCCCACGAGGAGAGGACAGCTACAGAAGCTTCAAAAACCAGGGTGCCAATGCTGTCCTGGAGCCTGCGTGGCCGCAGCCCAGCACGCTGACTTCAGACTTGCAGGTGCCTCTGGGGCTGTAAGAGAATGTCTTTTTTTTTGTTTGGAGACACCAAACCTCTTATCCATTCTCTGGTGCTGCAATAAAATACCAGGAAGGAAGTTTATCTCAGCTATGGCTCTGGATGCTGGGAAGCCCAGGACATGGTGACAGCAGCCACCCAGGTCCCAGTGAGCGCCCTGCGCGGTGCTGTGACACGCGGGCAGCAGAAGGGACGGTGTGGTGAGAGAGGAGTGGGTCGGAGCTGAGGGAGCCGTGCCCGCTACTAGGATAAGCTGCGTTCGAGGCAGCTACACCCTCCCGGGAGAGTGGCCCCCGGCCCCGGCAGGGCTCGATCCCTTGTGTGGGTGCAGCCCCTGTGATCCACACTCCTGTTAAAGGCTGTACCACCTCTCAGCACTAGAGTAGGGCCCGAATTCCAACATGGGTCTTGGAGGGCCACAAGCCACACCCCCACTCTGGCATCAAGTTTGTGCCAGCTCTTACATCAGCCACCAGCAGCACATCCAGTTCCCTCCCAGGATCCTGAGGTTCTGTCCCATGTCCCGCGGAGTTCCAGGAGTGCCATCTCCTGGATTTCCCTCCCGCCAGGCAGCGCTCCGACTGCCTCAGCCAGGGCTGCCCCAAGGTGCCCCCTGCCGAGTACCGCGTGATCAAACCCTCTCCACGTGAATGGCTTGTTATGATCCCTGGGGGCACAGTCGAGGGATGGTGGTCGGCAGGGAGCCAGTGGTTGCCTGAGATCTTGCAGCCCACAACAGAGCTGGGACTCACCCTCAGGCCCTCCACCTGCGAGCCCCGAACAACTGACCATGGAGTCAGTCTCAGAGACAGCTTGCCGTGATCCTGATGGCAGCTGGGCGAGGTGCCCACGAAGGGGAGGCCTGAGTGTGAGCCCAGGGAGGCCCCTCAGCACTGGGGTAGCAGGAGGCTGTTACTCAAATGCTGTCAGAGATGTGGTGGGTCTATAATCCCAGCACTCTGGGAGGCTGAGGCAGGAGGAGCCCAAGGCTGCTGAGTCCAGCCTGGGAAACTTATCTACCTAGAGAGAACCTGTCTGAAAATCAAAACTGAAAACAGGACTGAGTGTGACAAAGGTCTATGTAGACAAAGCACAGATTGCTTTTTTCTTTGTAAATGACAATAGTGTGGAGAGAAAGAGAGAGGAGGAGGAGGAGGAAAAGCAGGGGATGGAAGGGAGGGGCCGGGGCCGGAGGAGGGAGTCGTGGCCTCTGCCCACGCCAGGCACGCCGCACCCACCTGGATGAAGGGGAAGAGCAGCCCCACCACGAAGTTGGACAGCCAGTTGACGGAGCCCGCGACGGTGAAGGCTGCCGCCCGCTGGGCCTGCTGGAAGAACTCGCCGGTCAGGATGAAGGGGATGCCACCTGCAGGCCGGCAGGACAGAATGTGTCAACCAGGAAAGCCAGGCTGCCTCAGGAGAGAGGCCCGGGCGAGGCACCCCTCACCTGAGCCCTAGTGGACTGGAGCCAGCCCTCCCAGACCCGGGCTGCCCAGAGGACAGAGTTGAAGTCCCAGCACTCTGGGAGGCTGAGGCAGGAGGACTGCAAACTTAAGTCCAGCCTGGGCTGCATACCAATGCAAGCCTCTATCTCTTGAAAAACTTGGGGCGTAGCTCATTGTGAAGGCCCTGGGTGCCACCCCAGGCCCAGAGGCGCTCTGAATCAGCAGCACGGAGGGAGCACTCCGCAAAGGCAGCTGGTGAGCAAGACAAGCGGCCCTTGCCGAGTAGGGGAGCTGCTCGGGGTTCACGTTGTGCCCCACAACGACACGCATCACGAGTCGGGCCCACTGCAAGTCCAGGGTGTGCCTCACGCCCCCAACGCACCAGACAGCCCAGCTCAGTCTGGCTGGCCGTAAGCCACAGCCGGAGGTGACCCCGCAGCTGGGCCTCTCCAGGGGACACCATACTTAGTGTCACTTGCCAGGAAAAGGTCAGAGTGCACTGTCTATTGAACGTATCCTTTTCACACGCCGTTGTAAGGTCAAAGCCGGCGTCAGTCCTTGGTGACTCCAGGCTGTCTCTGCTGTGTCAGGCCTGGTTACGATTAATCTTCAGAGTAACTGGGACGCAAGGGCAGTGGCTAGCAAATTCCTGGCAGACGGAGCTCAGGGAGGTCGTCTGACTCTCCTAGGGTCCCCCAGCCCCGTGTAGGACTCAGGCGCACGACTCTGATCTCCAACCTCCTTGCTGAGAGGAGGGAGCCCTTGCCTGTTCTCTTTAACTTCCGGGGTTGGGAGGGCGGTGCCCCCCCCCCCCCCCCATTCCTCAGTGACTTAGTGGCAACCAGCACTTGGGAGGCTGAGACCGGAAAATCAACAGATCAAGGCCACAGCAGGACCCTGTCTCAAAACAAAATAAGCAAAATGAAAAACAAAACAACCCAACCCAACCCAAGCCAAACAAAACAGTAACAACATCCTTCTCAAAGGAGAGGCTGCTTTGTGCCTTGTCTGTGACGTCATCCATGGCCGCCTGGGGTTAGGCGCACAAGTGAAATCCCAGGCAGGGAAGCCGCCTGGGGCCCCCAGGTGCTCCCCGCGGCTCAGTGGCCTTTCTTCCACTGGAAGGTGAGGGGCAGCCCTGGTGAGGGGTCTCCCCCACCTCCCCGGCCTCCCCTGGGCTCACTCTCCCAGGGCTTTGCTCCTCTGTATTTGCTGGGAGGACAGAGGTGACCTCACAGTCCAGGTGGCAGCTGCCCCCTGCCAGGTACTTTCCCCAGAGCCCACGTGCTGAGTTTAAATGACGCTCCTGGGCACTGGGCAGCCGTGGGGCTGGGCAGGCCACACTGATGGGAGATGAACTGGGGAGGGAGGAGGCGGGGGGGGGGGTACTGAGGAGCATGGGGCAGCTGGCTCAGGGCTGTGGGGTGCAGAGCCTCCCCTGGGGGGACTCCAGACACTGGAGGGCACTCCGCATGGAAAGCATCTGAGTGGCTAGTCTATGGCCTGCTGGCTTTTGTACTTGTTTTTAGTCTTTTTTTTGTTCCTTGTGAAGAACTGTCTTAGGCTACATATAATATATATGATATTATAACAGTATATAAGCCCAGCTGAGAGTAAATTATGACCAAGTTCCTAAGTTCCCCAAAATTCTAACTTTAAGAAACTTATGTGATCACGTTAAACGAAATCAGTTTTGTTAAGCTAACAGCAGCCACTCTGAACACAGTTCCTAGCTCGGCTGAGCCTTCTGCTCCTTTCTGGCCCTATGTGAGGTATGTGATGTACGTACGCATTCTTTACAACGTTTTCCTATGGGTTCATTACTTTTTTGACTCTTGTATGATGTGTGCATTTGTGATAACACTTCCCGGCCATCTTTTGTTTGTGATAACGATTTCTGCTTCTGTAACTGTGTCCTTAAGTCACGTAAACCTCCCCACCATTAAGGCTTTGTAAACTATCCCGTTTACTCTCAGGACGGCACAAGCCACTGAATGGTCACTGTATTTTTGATCATAAAGACCCTCAGGAGAAAGGACTTTCCAGAACTGCTTCAGAAAGTGGTCAGAACAAGGGGATGAACATGTTCAAAGTGAGGGGGGTTCTGAGGGGGCTCATGGCCATATGTCTTCTACAGCAATAACGTAGATGTTCATTGTATTTCTGATCAAACGATACACGTGTTCAATGTGCCTGTGCTTAATGGGCCAGTGGGTGCAACACACATCTGCCGCCTGACCTCACAGCTCGATGCATCTGGTCATTTCTTTCTCCTTCCAGCTTTACCCACTGCAGCCCCCAGTCCCCAGCGTGGCACCCAGAAGGAGCTTGAGAACTCGGCGGGGACAGAGCGAAGCCTTCCTCCTGGTCATCATCGTCCACGAGGCAAGTGGCCTGGCTCGCTAATCCCTGCACTGTGCCCACGGGCCAGCAGCTACGCGGTACTCCTGCTGATGCTGTTATACCCTTGAAGTCTCCTTTGTGAGCGCCGGGAACTGTAGAACCAGGACCTTTCGCCTTCATGGTCTCTGTCCCCTGGCCCCAGGCTGTCACCCTGTACCCATCCACAGCAGCACACAGCTGCCGTCTGGCCCTTCCTGTGGGATTTCATCCATCTTTTAGCAAACATCTGTGGGCCATGTCCTCTGTCCTCAGCTCAGCTCTAGGCCCTCAGGACAGCTCACGAGCTCCTGACAAGGTCCTTTCATGGGCTGTAATTCCCAAGAGTGGGATACACACTAAATCCTCCTTCAGCACATTACAGACCATGGGCCAAATGTGGCCCACTGCTCTTTCGTAAATAAAGCTTTATTGGCAAGCAGCCACACCCTCCACGCCGCTGCCCACTCATGGTCCAGATGTGTCCCCTTACTACCACAGGATGACAGCCGCGACACGCGATGAGTAACCTGTGAGTCATGAAGTATCTCCTCTGCAGCCCTTTGCTGAGAAAGCACACATGTGAGTTGACGAAGGTGTGTGTGTGGAATAGGCAAGCCGGTGAAAAGGCCTCACCGAGCAAGTGACATCCCAGATGGGCTTCACACCAGTGCACGAGCCTGCAGGAGCCTCCGGCTGGCTCTGGCTGCTTTTGGTCACCTGCGTTGGCAGGCTGGTACAGCATAAATGACATGAGGTGGATACTGCCCCCTGCTGGTGACCAGGTGCCCTCCAGGAGTCAACACTCCTGGAATCCACAGTCACTTACCTCTGCCTGTGAGGTGTCTTCCTCTTCCTCCAACCCTCTGACCTCCCTCCCCATGTGATGAGGATGTGTGCACACGTGGGGGTGCCTGGTGCCCTCCTGAGTCCTCACGTGGCCCACATGCCTCATCATTCTAACCCCTCTCCGTCCCAGTACGGGGATGGGTGTGTTTCACCACCGCCAACACACCCTACTCTGGAAGGCAATGACCCCTGAACACCGGCCGTGCCGGGGAGAGGCAGAAACCCTATACCATGTGCTTTACACAGTCTTTTCATTAACATAGAAATCAAAACACAGGAGTGCCTAGAACATCATTCCAGAGACTCACAGTCCTGCAGACCCCACCCTGAGCCCACAGGCCCAGCTCCGTTCAACCTCCCAACCCTTGGGTGGAGTCTCTGTGGGACATGGACCTGGGGCCAAGGAATGGAAGGGCTCTCAATACCATCCCACTGACAAATGGGGAAACTGAGGCTCCAGAAGGGGAAAGACTTTCCCAAGGACCCATGGTCATGAAAGGCAGAGCTGGGGCTGAGCATGAGTCTGGGGGAACTGGGGCTCAGTTTCCCTACACCAGGCAGGGGCCAAGGAAGGGCAGCTGCTGGGGGGTGGGGCCAATGCCTGGCAGCTCCATCCCCCGTGCCTGTCAGCCAGCCACCTTGTTCTGTGCCAGTGCACCTGTCACAGTCCTTCCTGGAGGACAGCTATGACCAGTGATGGCCACCTACGACCAGTGACGGCCACACCTCCAATTGTCCAGACTGACCCACCACTTCCCACGGGCAGAGACAGTGCCTTCATAAACTTTATTTCACCCCAAACCAGTCCCAAACCTGGCTCTTAGCTCTCATAGTGAATTGTTACAGTGTTATTTTATTTATTGATTTATTTTGACCAGGACCTTCACAACCCTAGTCCATTTTTATTTACTTACTTACTTGTTTTTCATCATGAGACAGGGTCTCATTAAATCACTAAGCTGCCCAAGCTGGGGTCAGACTTGTGATCCTCCTGCTTTAGCCTCCCAGAGTGCTGGGATTACATATATGGGCCCCTGTGCTACCACCTGGTTAGTTTTGGGTTAGTGCACTGCCTATCCTCTGTGGGCAGAATGAAGACAGCCCACTGACCTGCCTGGGGCCCAGGGTGGCCGGGGACCCTGGCACCCTTCCTCCCCGTGGGCTTGACTTCTTCCTGCACCTCAGCACCTCCCTTGACCATAGAAGAACCCCAACAAGGTGGCACCCTCAGCCCAGGCATGGGGTGCGCGGGCACCTACCTGGGCCACTGCAGAAGGCGGCGATGATGAGGAGGATGCTTACGATGCTCAGGTAAGGGATCCAGGGGGCACGGTCCTGTGGGAGAACCCAGTGGGCAGGTGAGGGCAACTGGGCAGGGCTGGGAGGCATGGGACGAAGGGGCTGCCGGTGCAATCTCCATTCCAGAGGCCCGGAGAGGGAAGTGAGGACACACCAAAGACCACATGCCACCGCATCAGAGTCGCGGCACCGGCAGTCAGGTCTCTTGTCTCCCAGATGAAGGACCAAAGCCACCCAGGTGCCCTGAGCCTGAACCCCCTCGGGAGAGCTGGGTCACAGAGCTGTCTAGAGTAGATGGCCCCACCGGCCCAAGGCCCCAGAGTCAGCTCTACACTGACATCCCTTGGGTGGCAAGGGCCCCCTCTCACCTGCAGTGTCAGCGTGACAGTAAGGATCCCAAAGAAGACGGCCATCAGTCCAAAGCCACCGATGAGGAGGGGCCTCCGCCCCACGCGCTCAATGACCAAGCCCTAGTGGGAGGAAGTGAGGGGGAGAATGTGCTGTTACCCCATTTTCCCCAGGGCCTGGGACCAACAGTTGGGGTCAGGAGTCAGGGCTGGATTTCACCTTGAGACATTCCAGCCACTTTCTCAGTGGCCACAGCCACAGAAGGCCCAATCTTCATAAGAAAGGAAAGGGGGCTGGGTACGGGTGGGTATGCTTGTAACCTAGGAAGATTACACACACACACACACACACACACACACACACACACACACACACAAACACGCACGCACGCACGCACGAACACAGCTAGAGAGATAACTCAGTGCAAAGGCCCTGGGTTCAATCCCTAAAAGAAATAAACAAAGCCAAACAAAAAACAGCAACAACAACTACTACTAAAAAACCGTACTAAAAACCCTGCTACTCTGGGAAGCTGAGGCAGGAAGATTGCAAATTTGAGCTCAGCTTGGACAACTTAGTGACTTGGTGAGACCGTGTCTTAAAATTAAAAAAAAAAAATTAAAACGAGCAGGAGATATAGCTCAGAGTGAAGGGCCTGGGTTCTATCCCTATGTCAATAATAAATAAATCAACACAATTCCAGAGTCCCTGTGGGGGTTGGCACGTCCCCACGTCTCCTGTTTTCTCTGGTCAGGGTGGATGTCCCTGCTAGCGAGTCTGGAAGAGGGATGAGAAACCCTGTGGTCACGGTGGCCCTTGTCCTTCATAGGGACAAACGCCACAGCTGGACACACTGGGGAGGGGGTGGAGGAAACCCGGGAGCACTTGCTGGCCCTCCTGACTCCCAGCTATCCCTGCTTTCCTTCCCTACTGTTTCCCACGACCTGAAAGAGCCCTGAGACATGCTGACCTACGCTTGCCAGGGAGTGAAAGTCCATTAGCAAGGCTGGCGCGGAGAGGGGGCGCCTGAGCTGGACCCCTCGAAGAGGACAGGGAAGGGGATGCTGGGGCCAGAGCAAGCGGGCGCTGCTGACAGGAGGGATCCTGGGGAGGCAGGGGAGGAGAAGGCCAGGGACACCTGCGGTGCTAGGATCGTTACAGGCGTGCTTGGAAACATGAGGTATTCTGGAAAAATGCTTGGGATACAATTTTAAGTGGACCAAAAGAGCAAGAAATCTAAATAATTGCATTTGTAATCCTTCTGCCTCAGCCTCCCAGAGTGCTCGTATTACAGGCCTGCTTGGTACCAGGAAACGGTGGGGTCCGTTCCCAGTGCTGTAAAAAACAAGCATGAACAGTGGTCGCGGAGGGGAGGGATTAGTGTCCCCAAGGCCGCGGAGCCGGAGTGAGAACAGGAAGTGCCACCTACGGGCCCCTGTGTCAGCAGGAACAGGTCCTGCCAATAACACCCTGCGTTAAGTCACAGTGAGACCCACGTGCTCCACACATGGGGAGTATTAACCTGTGTCAGCCAAGACTGGTGGTAACACTGGCATCCTGACTGCTGTGCCGGTCTCACCACACTGCTACAGAGACAAGCGTGGGACACCGCCACAGTGAACTCAGGCATATTAGCTAAGACAGAATGTCCCCACATTGCTGCGCTGGAATTAACAGACTCTGGCCGAGGATTTCAATATTCTGCAGGTTTTTTTTCTTTTCTTTTTTTAAGTTTCGTTGTCTGGGGTCACAGCCCAGGGGCAGGCTTGCTGCCTACCCCAGATGCTCACTTGGTTGTTCGAGTGAACCTCGAGTCTCATGTTGGAAAGTGTGTTAGGCACAGCGTGGGTGGGAACCAAGCTTTCTTCACCTCTCCCTCTTTCTCCCCTCCTGCCACCCCTCCTTCTCCCATGCTCCTCCCTTCTCTCTCTCTCTCTCTCTCTCTCTCTCTCTCTCTCTCTCTCTCTCAGTTCTGAAGATCAAGCCCAGAGCCTTCATGCTGAGCTACACCTCAGTCCAGTTTTCTTTCTGATGTTGAGATGGGCTATTGCTAAGTTTCCCAGACTGGGCTCAAACTTGTGATCCTCCCGCCTCAGCCTCCTAAGGTGCTGAGATTACAGGCCTGTGCCACTGGGCCCAGGGTCCCTTTGCTTGGTCAACTGGTACCTGTCTGGGGTGCAAGGGATGACAGCTAAGGATTGGGGAACAGTGAAGGTCAAGAGAAGAGACTCAAGACCCTCAGGGGCCCTGTCCTCAGAACTCCCAGAGAGGATGCTGTCACCAGGGGCAAGACTAGGTGAGGAGGGGCTGCCACCCATAGGAAGCCATGGGAGGCCGTGGATGGATGGGGGAGCACTCGTGCACAGCTCTAGGTGAGCTGCCAAACCCAGCCACCTACGAGTGACAGAGGGCATGCTGGACCCCGGGTGCTGCCTAGGGTCCCCATGGCACAGCGTCACCCCTGCTCTGTGCTCAGGAGTGAGCCTCAGGGGACTCACGGAGAAGATGGCAGCCAGGGTCTCGATGCCCCCTGTGCTCAAGGTGATGTATGGGATCTTCTCTGGGGGGATCCCAGCGTTCCCGAAGATGCTGTTGGTGTAGAACCAAATCTACAGCACAGGAAAGAGACGAGGACAGGTCAGTGATGGGTCATGGGCTGGTTCCTAAATTTAATTGTGGATGCAGGGAGCCAGAGCTCCTCATCCTCCCCACCAAGCTCCCCGTCCTAACCCGGGGCTCCCCTCTCCTCCCCCATAGGTCCCACATGTCCTGAGCAAAGTTTCATGCTGGTCTCCTTCTCTGGTTCTCACTGGGGCCACCCTGCTCCCAGGGCACCCATGGTGCCACCGCACCACAGCTGGCAGGCAACCCTGGTACCTAGGAGTGGATACCAAGGCTGTTCCTGAGTGTTTCATTTTGTGGCCCCAGGATAAGGATTTCCTAGTCCCAAGTGTGGACGGCCCAGGCTGAGAAGTGGGGTTCGGTCCCAGGACCCCAGGACCTAAGGCTGGGCTGTCTGGGCCTGAGCTATTGTCCCAGTCACCTGGCATTGGGGGTGTGGGCTTGACCATGCTGCAGCCACCCTGGGACATGGGGTACATCCCTGCCCTCCGGGAGCCACAGTGTTTCATCTAGACAATATGTATGGATGGTGTGGCCAGCCCTGAAGGATTCTGGGGGGCAGAATAAGTTGGCCAGGGGGAAGGTGGCTGGAAGTATTTACAGATAACTCAAACGACAGACTGGTCCTTCGAGATAATTTTAGGTAAAATGAAATCCTCAAAGGTGCTCCTGGCTTGGAGAGGTCAGCGGGCTCCTTGACTTCCAGGATTTGGATGAAGAGGGTGGTGGGGGCGGGCAGAGGCTGGCACCCAGCCAGCTAAATGTACCACATGACCAGGAAGACATGTCCCCGAGGCTGCCTGGGGGCAGCGGGGACAGCCTGGGTGACACATGGTCTGGGTGACACATGGGGAGAGCTTTCTGTGGTGGCTTGGAAACTCTCTGCTCCGGGCGTAAGCTTTCACACTTCAGATCACACACCTGGGGCTCAAATCCTTTTTCTATTAGTCTTAGCTGTGTGACCGTGGGAAAGGCCCTCAGGGTCTCTGTGTTTAACAGTGGGGGCTAACTCGCAGCACCCCCCGGGGGCAGCTCCAGGTCCCTGCTCAGTGCTAGCCCATGGGTCCTTGTTCTCACCACGCGCACAAGGAAGCCCCTGGCCTGGGTTTCTCACTGCCAGCTTGCGGTCACTCAGGGACAGGAAGCCAGGCTTCTGACACTTGGTCCCCAGCTCTCTCTGCTCCGCCTCAAGCAGGACTGGGCTGGAGGAACGGCACAGTGGTCAAAGCGCTCGCCTTGTAAGTGCAAGGCTCTGAGTCAATTCCCCAGCACCACATGAAGCCAGGTGTGGTGGTGCATGCCTGTAATCCCAGCATTTGCGAGGCTGAGGCAGGAGGATTGCCTTGAGTCCAAAGCCAGCCTGGTCTACATAGTAAATTCAGGACCAGCCTGGGCTATAATATGAGACCTTGTCTCAAAGGAAAGAGAGAGAGAGAGAGAGAGAGAGAGAGAGAGAGAGAGAGAGAGAGAGAGAGAGAGAGAGAGAGAGAAGCAGACTCGCTGGAAATACTCTCTGACTTAAAGGTTGAAAGCAGTCACCTGGGCAGGACTGAAGACTGCAGCTGTGACACACCCCTACCTGCCCTGGGAGCGGGTGGGATGGTCGATGTGGTGGGCTTGCAGACACCCGGGCAGAAGTAGAAAGCCATGCAGGGCCCCCGGGGCTCCTCTCTGTGACGCCTCAGGAAGTCAGAAGCAAGTGGGTTCCTGCAGACCCCATACGGGGGTGAGTCCTTAGGGTGCTGCCTTTCCCCTTTCTGTCTAGCACGGAGCAGGCCTTGTTCAGAGGTGGAACCAACCCAACCTGACCAAGGTCATGCCAGACTTAGGCCCAGCCCTAGACTCAGGTGCAGGACCTGGGAGGGGAGAATGGATGTGCCGGATGTCTCCAACCCAAGTCCCCTCCATGCACCTGGGCCACGTGGGTGGCTGGCCTCTTCACATGCGTTCACAGACAAGGAGCTCACAGCCCCTGCAGGCAACCCCCTATATTCCAGAAGCAACAACAGAAATTAGGACCCAGAGATTGGCCCCTCCCCCATTTCTCAAATTCAGGAGTTGTATTCCTTGAGCCTTGGAGCAGGGAGAGATGGCGATGTCCAGCAGAAAACTGGCACCTGCGGACTGACAGCCTCAGCTCAAACCCCGAGGAACGTCGGGAAAACCCTCGAGGTTTTCTCAGCCGAGAGTCATGAGTTATGCTGGGTGTGGTGGCAAATGTCTATGATTTTAGCACTCCCAGAGGCTGAGGCAGGAGAATCTCAGATTTGAGCCCTGCCAGGGCAACTTAGTGAGATTCCATCACAAAATTAAAAACAAACAAAAAAAAACCCAAATAAATAAATGGCTGGGATGTAGCTTAGTGTGAAAGTCCTGGGTTTAAACCCCAGTAGCAAATAAATAAATAAATAAATAAATAAATAAATAAAAATAAAAAGCCACAAGCTGAAGCCAGGACCCCATGGGTTCATCACAATGGTCACGATGGGCTTGAATACTGCCTAGGAGATCAGTGAAGGTCACTTCCGGTGTCTGCAGGCTCACAAGGTGGGATCTGGGGGACTCTGGTCCTGTCCTGCTCCTGGGCTCTGCATCCCAGATGGTTGGGCCCCTCCGTGCCCTGTCCACTGTGATGCTTCTGCTCAGAGCAGGCCAGCCACAGACCCAAACTCCCTGCAGCCCAGAGCCAAAATAGAACTGTCTTCCCATAGGTAGTGGGTGCCAGGTATTTTGGTCAGAGGGATGGAGATCCGGCTACTACAGAAAAGGAAAGGAAATCTGACCAGCGCGACCGCCACTTGTCCTGGCGTCCTAACTGCTTCCCTGAGAAGCACGATTTTGAGGTGTCCCTAGGGGTAAGCAGAGAGACTGGCAGGCAGCAGTTGCCAAGGGACAGCTCCGTATGTGTGTTTGGGGGGGTCCTCTGGGTGCCTGCCACCATCCCCTTCCACAGACGAGGAGACTAGAGGATCCATCGCGACCCCTGGTTGCTCCATGGCACAGACTGGTGGAGGTTTGCAGAGCAGGGATTTGCACATGAGAACACAGGCGTTGAGTCTGGACCGTCCCTTCTCCCCCAGTCCCTCCCCAGAGCGCAGGACTCACTGCATTGAGGCCACAGAGCTGGTAGCAGGCCATGGTGATGACCACGGTGACAATCTGCCAGCGCACAAAGGGCGTCCTCAGCAGCTCCAGGACGGACACGAGGTGGACGTTCCTCTGCAGACGGCTCTCGGTCAGGACCTCTTCCACCTCTTGGGACACATCGCTCTTGCCCAGAAATGTCTGGAAGGCTGCAATTGGGGACACACAGGGACTTTCAGATGACTAGATGGCCTGCAATCCTGGGACTCTGGGAGGCTGAGGCTGGAAGATCCTCAGTTTGGCTCAGTCTAGGCAGCTTAGTGACATAGCAAGATCCTGTTTCCAAATCAAAACCAAAAACTAGGCTGGGATGTGGCAAGACGCAGAGGCCCTGGGCTCCATCGCCAGCACTGCACACATGCTGGATTTTAAAAATGAGAAAACAGAGGTGTAGAGATCATCCCACTGGCTGGGAAAAATATACGGGTCTCCTGAAGCAAAAGGGAACATGCCCAGGGTTCCCATCCATCTCCGGGCCAAATGTGCCCCTCTTTGCCTTTTGTGACCATTCCTGCCTCAGCAGGTGCTGTAATTAATAACGGAACATGGTGCCAGACACGCTGAGCACAGGCATGAGCTGCACATGCCTGGATGTGCTCTACAGGGTGCATTTACTGAGTGCCTCCTGTGTGCCTGGGCCTGGCTGCTGGTCCTCACTGGGGTGCCCAGAGGAGGCTCGGCCAGGGTGCCTCAGCATTGGCTGTTATGGAAGGAGGATGGAACCTGACGACCTTCCAGCCCTTCGCTGTGGTCCTCCGGAGCGCAGAAACCTCCCCAAAGGGCGCGTGCTCAGGGGACACAAGCTCCCACACTGGATGCGTGCCCTTGGCCACTTCTACCTTCAGAGAAATGGCCTTTTTTTTTTTTTTTTGGAAATAGGATTGAACTCACTATGTAGCTCAGACTGGACTCAAACTCACAACCAACCTCCTGCCAGAGCCTCCCGAGGATTCGAGAAGAGCAAAAGACATTCCTCAGTGTGTGTGGCTCTTTCTGGAATGTTCTCTGGACCTTCCTGCACATGTCTCCCTTCCCAGTTTTTTGAGCCTCAGCTCAGACTCCCATCTACTCCAGGAAGCCCTCCCTGACCCTTCCCTTCTTGTAAGTCCTAGAAAGATTTGCAGGCCAAGGAGTGGGGTCACTCTCTCTCTCTCTCTGTCTCTCTCTTTCTCTGTCTCTTTCTCTCTTTCTCTCTCTGATGATGAGCCCAGGGCCTTCGCACTGAGCTACATCCCTAGCCCATTTTTAGTTTTGATTTTGACTTACCAAGCCACTATTGTGGTTTGGACCTGGAATGTCCCCAAAAGTCTCATGTACTTGGATGTTATGGATTATCCATGGAACCATGCACTGTTGGGAGATGGGACCTGGTGCAGAGGGGTGGACTGTAGGCGTGTGGACTGGATTACAAGCACGTGGACTGGTTTACAGGCATGTGGTGGTGGCTGACACCTGGAAGGGGTGGAATACTGAGGCTGGACCCCGAGGGTGGGACCGGAAGGATACAAGCTGCTTCCTGCCTCCCTACTGGGCCTGACCCGACTTGGCTTCCTGTCTGCAGTGTTGTGAGGAGCTGCCTTTGCCTCTGCCACGCCCTCCCACTGTGGCTGGCCACCCGTGAATGGACTGGGACCTTCTGAAACTGTGAGCTAAAATAAACTTCTCTTCCCCCGGAAGTGTGCATGTCAGATATTGAGTCACAGTGATGAAAAAGTAACTAAGACAGCCATGAAGTTGCCCAGGCTGGGCTCGAATCTGGTGGTCTTCCTGCCTCAGTCTCCCAGAATACTGAGATTACAGGCCTGTGCCACTGTGTAGCCCAAGGAGCGCTCTGAGTGCTTCCAAGGTAACCGGGTGGGAGGGTAGGGCTGCGAACTGAAGCCCAGAAAGGGAAATGCGTGACACAGTGAGATTCTAACTCAAAATAAAAAATAAAAAGGACTCAGATACAGCTCAGTGCCCAAGGAACAGCCTACCTCTCACGGCTCCTGCCTCGTCATTCTTCTCAAAGAGCAGGTAGCGCGGGCTCTCAGGGAGAAAGGGCAGGCTCACCAGCTGGACGAGGGCGGGGACCGCAATGACCCCAAACAGGTACGGCCAAGTGCTCTCCTGCAGGGCAGAGGGGCAGGAAGATGTGACTGACAATGGGCCGGGAAGCTTAGCGTGGCCTCTGAACCCAGCCTGACCCAGGGCAAGCTGCCAGCGGGGACGCGTGATCGTTTCCAAGCACAGATCAGCGACTCCTCAGCCCCTTCATGAGACAGTGGCTCTGAGAAGCAGGTGACTCTGGACAGAAAAGCCATGCGGGGACGCAGCGCCGGCTGACTCCCACAGCGGGGTCTGTGGGGATCTCGCCTGAGCACAGTCCCCTCTCCTCCCAGGCTGCTGTGGGTGGGGATCTGAGGGCGTCATGGGACAGTGAGACTGAGGGAGAGGACAGAGTGTGCATAGACAGCGACAGAAGGCCTCTGGGGTGACAATCAAGGAACCAGACAGGGCAAGGACAAGTGTGTCAAGAGACCTCAGAAAGCTGACAGATACAGGTCACCCTGCACCCCCAAGGACCCTGAATGCATGATCTCAGCCCCATCCACCCTCGGCTACACTGTGGTTTGACCCCAGCAGCTTTGACGCCATGACACTTTCTCCAAAGACCTTCCCTGATCAGAAACTCCTCCACCCGATGGGTGGGCAGAGCCAAGTGCCCTACTGGGCCAGGGCTCCCATCCACCCCAACCTTGGATCCTCCCACAATCCTGGGATCATGGGAGACCCAACGCCTCTTCCTGCTAGGGCCCTGAGCCCGTCCTATGTCTGCTTTGTGGTGTGGACTTGCCCTTGAATAAATCTTTGCTCTTGTTACTCTGAGTGTTCTGCTCAATCTGAGACACCACGAACTTGGACACAGACCCTGAGCATTTGACCTGGGAACAAGTCCCACACAAAGCAGATACACAGGGATCCCAGTGTCACCATCAGGCCACCCGCAAAGCCCCAGCATGGAGACACCTCTCTCGTTAGTGAAGGCATGCCATGGGTGGACATGGGTCAGAGGGACAGGAGACACTGGCCGCTCTCAGACAGGGGAGCTTTTCACATTCCAGGTGCCTGTGACAGGCAAGCAGGCCCTACAACAGGAGTCACTTGGGAGGCTCTCGGACTCCAAATGGTGCCACTCACCCCCAGTGCCACTTCACGATGGCACGGAACCCGGAGGTACAAATAAGCTCTCACTGAGCAGCAGGGAAAGGAGGATGTCGGCGGCCAGGAAGCTCTGAGAGGGGGTGGGAGGCAGCCCAAGGCTCCAGGCTGAGTTTTTGGCATGGTCTATTTTTTTTTTTTTTTTAGAAATAAAAGGAGACAGCCACAGGGAGAACAGACACAATTCAGCTGTAGAAAGACTTCACACGAGTTGTGAAGGTTCCACAGGTTCAGGTTAGGATGTGACTGCAGAACTCTGAAGCATCCTGGCTGGCTGGGCCTCGGCCCACACCCTCCCCAGCCACCCCACAGCGATGCTCAGGGGTCAGAACTCCCCTCGAAGCTCTCCTGAGATACACTCCCTACTGGGGACAAGTGAGAATCGTCCTCCAAATCCTAGCCAAAGTAACTCCATCTTTTAGAAGGTGCTGGGCCTGGTGGTGCAGACCGGTCACCCCAACACTCTAGGAGACTGAGGCAGGAGGACTGCAAGTTTGAGCCCAGCCTGGGCAACTTGGCAAGACTTTGCCTCAAAATCAAAAGTAAAAAAAAGGAAAGAAAAAGAAAAGAAAAAAGAGCTGGGATGTAGCCCAGCATGAAGGAGGCCCGGGGCTAGATCCCCAGTACCACACCTGCGTACAGGGGACCCTACCAGGCGCGGGGGCTGCGGGAGCACAGTGCACGCTGAGTCCCATGGTGTCTCCTGATGAAGACGGCTGGGAACAGAATACATGCCACTTTTCCACAGAGTGCTTCTGCTTTTGTTCTTTTAATCTGTGTTCTATAAACCAGGAGCCCAAGGTGGGGGGGATGGGAACTTCGCTGGCTGCAGCATGCAGCCACCCACCGCCCTGTGTGTAAGTCAGCCCTATAAACGCTGCGTATCCACAAAACCCCACGCCACTCACAGTCCCTCCTCTGCCATCGGAAGGATGGGCAAGGCCAAGCCTGCCTGTTGAGTTTGGAGACCTCTGGATAAAAGACCATGTGATGACAAGACTAAGCAAAAAACTGGAGATTAAGAGTCAGAGGGAGCAGGCAGCAGGGATGGACTGTCCATCTGGAGCACGGGGAATGTTCTAGAAAGAGAGAAGCCAGTTAGCTGCACAACTTTGTGACTATACCATAAACTACGTAGTCGTATATTGCAAAAGGGTGTGTTTAGGGCATGCGAGTCATACCTCAATTGAAACTGTACACCACGAGGGACAAGGCACAGGGCCCGCTCTCCAGTCCCACATCCACAGGCGACTTGACTGTAGGTCGGTATGTTAAGAAAAAATTGCCATCTGTCCTGAGTACACACAGACTTCTTGTCATTATTCCCTAAACAGTGTGCTATAGTAAGTATCTGCAAGCATCTGCATGCGTTAGGTGGTATGAGTCACCTGAGAATTTAAGGCAGTGGCCCCCACTTTCTGACACCAGGAGCAGGCATAGCTGATGACCATTCTCCCCAGGCCGATGGACGATGGGCACTTGTTCTGCGGTGGGAGGACAGGCTTGCAAGGGCAGCTGCAGAGCAGACCCTGACAGGAACACGCTGACAGGGGGCGGGGCTCCCCCTGCTCACCTCTGCTTGTGGCTCATCTGTCCTGGTAGCCTGGGCCCTCCAAGGTCACGAACTGTATGTGTTACAGAGTAGGGATTGGGGACCCCCTGATTTAAAGTATACGGGAAAATTATGTTTGTTCGCAGGACCCCAAGTCTTTACCAAGGGGCCTCGGCAATGCCAGGGAAGCCCAGGGGCTCCTGCCTCAGAGCCTTGGGTCAGGATCCTCCTGCTATTTTGCCTGGGAGGAAGCATACAGACAGTCCTATCGGCTGAGACCATTTTTAACTCCCCATCAGAGAAGGCAAAGGGATTCCACCACTGCCCTATCATCTCGCCCTCTAATCTGCAAGATTTCCTTTTTTTTTTTTTTTTTCTTTAAAGACAGGGTCTTGCCCTGCCGTCAAGGCTTGCGTATTTTTAAAAATATATTTCGAGGTCATGTTTCTCCCGAGCTATCAAGAGCATCAGTCCTTGCCATAAATGATCTAGACTGTGATGGGACAGCTGGACATTTCCAAGGACAGTTGGCCTCAGGGCTCTCACTCCAGTCCAGGTCTCACTGACGGGTGTCACGAGTGCCCAGGTCCCGCTAAAAGAAGCTGGGAATCTGACGCTGGCTGGGCCATGGTGGGTGTTGCCAGGTGCAAAAAGGCTGAGATGAGAACAACCTTGTGAGGCCCTGTAGGGGATTAAATGGGATGTGTTTTGTATGTCTTCATGTTTAGGGTCTTGCTGGGTGAGGGCTGGTGCTTATCAAGCACCCACATGTGCTGCGTGCCCGGCCGACTCCTCCAGAGCAACTTGATGTCCAGCCACACAGTCTGTGATGCCATCAAAACACAGCCCTAAGCTCGGTCTCTCTGCTCCTTTCAAGTTGAACCTGTGGGAGTCCTCTTCCTACTCCACTCCAGGGACTCATGTTTTTTGGACTCAGTCTTTTTTTTTTTTTCTTCAGTGTGGGGATGCAACTGTGACTCATTGCCCAGGCATGGTTTCTGGCTTACTGGGGGACAACCACCAGGCCACACTGCAGGGCAAGGAGCTAGCACAGTGAAAAGTTGGAATGCAGGGTGAGGTCCTTCTCTGCTTCGTCTCCTGTACCATGGCGACAAACCCAGTGCTCCTGGGGACAGAGGTGGCTGATAGCAGAGCAGTCCTGTGCACGGCTCACACAGCCAGGCCCTCCCAGGAGCCCTGACAGGCAGAAGAGGCGGTGGCTGACCCCCCTCAACTCTCAGAGGTTTATGACTCCAGGTACTGTGTGCCTTCCACGGCCCACGCGGCATCTCTGGGGTCTAGTTCAGGAGGTCTGAGGCTTCTATAACACACTGTGGGACATTCTGATATATAACCATGTCGGCCTACAAGCCGCCGTGCCAGAGGCAGTGAGAGCTTCGGTGCCGAAGGCGTTCAGAAGACACTGTGCGCTGTGGGCCCCAGTTCCCTGTGTGTGAGATGGAAGCCTCAAACTGCCCCTCGAGCACTTGCTAACTGCATCGCTCATAGTTCAGTTTTTTAAAAAAATATCCTGTATGTTCTCTCTTTTTTTGAGACAGGGTCTCACTCTGTAGCCCAGGCTTGTCCTGAACTCACTGTGGAGCCCAGGCTGGCCTTGGACTCACTGCAATCCTCCTGCCTCAGCCTCCCGAGTGCTGGTATTATAGGTGTGAGCCCATGCCCAGCTTATGTGGTGCTAGGGAATCAAACTTGGGTACTTAGCGCTTGATGTAGGCTTGCTAGGCAAGTGCTTTAGCCTCTGAGCCATTCCTCCAGCCCCTATCCTGTATGTTCTCTGTCTCTGTCTCTGTCTCTCTCTCCTCTCTCCTGGGTTTTGAACTCAGAGCCTTCTCACTGACCTCCATGTCCACTACTTTTTTATATATTTATTTTCAGACAGGGTCTTGCTGGGTTGCTAAGTTGCCCAATTTGGGCTTGAACTTGCCATTCTCAGCCTCTCAGAGTGCAGGGGTCATGGTCCTGTGCCACCTCACACAGCCTCCTGTATGCCTTTCATTTATGGAGTAGGGACGAGTTTAGAATTTAGAAAGGAAAGAAGGAAGGAAGGGAGGGAGGGAGGAGGGAGGGAGCTGTGTGTGACGGCGGCTCCATGGCCCCTGCCTGCCCAGGCTCTGGGACTGACGGCAGATGCCACGGTGCTATGTACCCGTGCCGGGGATCTGTGCTACAGTGCCTTGTGCCTGTGGCTAGGGCTTTCCCTGTCAACCCTGGGGTCACTCAGCACATGTCTCTGTCCCTGAACAAAGAAACCAGAGGGGAAAAAAACAGTAGTATAATCACAGTTGAAGTCGTGTCATCTGGAATCTTGAAGAAGGCCTTTGAAGCGTGAGCTTAGCTGTCCTGTCCGTGAGGCACCCTCCTGCGAAACCACTAGGTGGCCACCCTTTGAGCAGGTGACCCAAGCGGGGCTAGAAGGGGGACTCGGGGCATGTGGCTGTTGGGAGGACTTTGCCCACAGGCTCTGGCCACCATGCCCAGCTGTCTGCCTCACACTCTCCTGGGAATAATGTCTCCCAAGGATGCTGGGGTCACATCCTCACTGAGGGAGCCGACCTGCCACGTG
>PVKB01007314.1:0-38243 GCA_004027205.1 Ctenodactylus gundi | reverse complement strand
TGCCTGTGAACTAAGAATTTTCTTACATTTTTTAAAGAACAGCTAAAAAGAAAAATAAACCAGGCTGAGGATGTAGCTCAGTGGCATAGCACTTGCCTTGCATACCCAAAGTTCTGAGTTTAATCCCCAGCACTGCAATGGAGAATGACCACACATGGCCCGCTAAGAGTGCAGTATTTCCTGTTCAGTCCCTCCGAGGAAAAAAGTCTGTAAACCAATAACAGAAAAAGCAGAGAAAGGCCGAAGCAGGAGCAGAGTTTGAGCCCGCCCTGGACAACTTAGCAATTTAGGACTTAGTGGGACCCTGTTGCAAAATCAAATATAAATATGGACTGGGGTTGCAGCTCAGGGTAAAGTTCCACAGAAAAAGAAAAGAATGAATGAAAGAATAAATAAATAAACATAATAAGTATCATGTTTATTTACCTGTTCATAATTTAAACGTTGAATTTCTGAAATTTCTTTTGGCTTTGCATCAAGCATGTAATCTCCTGTAAAAAGAAATTGTCTTTTAAATGCTATATTTTTCCTGCTTGAAACAGTATTAGACTTCACATATAAATTTTTAAACACTACAGCAATGGCCGACATGAGTTGTCCCTATAATCCCAGCACTCAGGAGGATGAGGCAGGAGAACTGCTGTGAGTTCAAGGGCAGGCTGGGCTCCATAGTAATTTTAGGACCAGCTTGAGCTACAGAGCGAGACCCTGTCTCAAAAGAAACAGACAATACAATACAATACATCTGAGCATTTTTCTATCTTACTATACATAAAACTCCCCAAAGTAATATCGGTTTTCACTGCTATTAAATAACTATTTCCCCGATCACCTCCCAACAATGGGTGTTACCAGTATTCTAAATGTTTGCAACTGCAAAGACAACTTTTTTCTTCTGCATTTATTTTCCCCACTATTTTTATTAATATACATATGTAATATATAGTGTTTACAATGATCTTTTGCATTTAAACACACTGATATTTTTGGGAGGCAATGGTCGCACAGCACTGTGGGAGGCTGAAGCAGGAGGATCATGTGTCTGAGCTCAGACTAGGCAATATAGCAAGATCCTGTATCAAAACAATAAACTGGAATGAGGATGTAGTTTGGTGCTTAGTGGCTCTGGGTTAAAGTTCCAGTACTGACAAAAAGAAACTCACACTTCTGATATTTTTATATACATACTTCAATGTGGTATTAAGTTTTTTGTAGGGGAGTTGCTGAGGATTGAACCCAGGACCATGTAAAAGGTAGGCAAGTATTCTACTACTATACACATCAGACTCTGGTATCACCTTTTAAGTAAATGCATAACTTGAATATATAAAAAACTTAAAAACATGAAGCACCATTTTAATATATATAGTTTTTTGTTGTTGTTGTTTTTGTTTTTGGAGACAGGGACTCATTCTCTAGTCCAAACTGGCCTTGAAGGCAAGGCAATCCTTTTGCCTTAGCCTGCAGAGTACTAGAATTAAAGCTGTGCATCACTATACCCAGCTTATGCAGCACTGGGAAACTGAAGCCAGGGCCTTGGGCTTGTCAGACAAGTGCTTTAACTGCTGAGCTATGCTCCAGCCTCTATTATGCTTATCACATGTTAATGTTTTGACATAACACTTAACTTTGAAAACTATGCTTTATTTTAAGCAAATGCTACATATTATTTATTCATATAACTGAGAACATAAGTACTGTACTTAAGTGTCATATTTCACTTAAGCTCCATACTTATTTTGACAAATGCCTATATATGCTTTCCTGACTGTCCTGTGAGCCAGGTCAGGGTGGAGAACACTATATTACATAATTCAATACAGAATGGTCCTAGAGATGTCACCCCAGACTAAAGCCTAGGCCTTAAGGAGATCAATTACTGTGAAAGCCTCAGAGAAGCAACTCCTCTTTTACTGAGGCCAGAAAAGTTTTTAGGTAAAAGAACAGCTCAGCTAAGGCAGATAATCCTTCTGCCTCAGCCTTAAAGTGGACACTGACAGTCTCTGCTTTCCTGACAGTTGCACCTTTGCAAAGGCCCCTTTCCTTGAGTAGAGAGAATGGATTTACTGACTCAATTCTGAAGAATATTCCAGAAGCAAAGAATAAAATGTGCCAGAAAAATGGGGTATCACTTCCAAAATTAGAGTACAAAGCATGTGTTCACGCTGAAGCAAGTCAGCTATCGTGTTCTCAGATCCTGCAAGGTGGGGAGGGCAGGGAACCAAGGCAGCCCTGGGCCCACAGCCAGTGAAAACTCAGCCTCAGTCCAAGGAGCTAAGTGAACTTGGAAGCTGGTCCTCCCATGCAGGGCCTTCATGTGAAACTGCTCTGGTGGACTTCATTGTGATCTATGAGACACCTAGAACAAGGCCACCAGTGAGACCCCCCTAGAGTCCTGGCCTGGAGACACTGTTAGGTCACAGATGCCTACTGCTCAAAGCCATTGAACTGTATTATAAAGATTAAGATAACTACTATGGATGCACTATGGTAGAAACTATGGTTTTAGGAGAATCTGTAATAGAAGAATCTAAACTAGCAGTATGTGTACTTATGTGTGCATGTGTACACATGCTGGGAACTGGACTCGTGGCCTGATACATCCTAAATACACAATCCACTGAACTACATCCAAACCACAGTAGTTTTAAAAAGACTGACTTTGACTTTCTAAGTAATCATCTTTCAATTTTTAGATATGAAAATAAATCTCG
This sequence comes from Ctenodactylus gundi, assembly GCA_004027205.1. Classification (NCBI taxonomy): domain Eukaryota; kingdom Metazoa; phylum Chordata; class Mammalia; order Rodentia; family Ctenodactylidae; genus Ctenodactylus; species Ctenodactylus gundi. Next base: position 35,529 of record PVKB01007314.1, on the reverse strand, counting down.
CTTTTTTTGTGACAAAGTCTTGCTCTGTAGTACAGGGTGGTCCTGAACTCACTGTGGAGCCCAGGCTGGCCTTGGACTCATGGCAATACTCCTGCCTCAGCCTCCCAAGTGCTAGGATTACAGGTGTGTGCCACCATGCCTGGCTTTAAGAGGTATTAGGGAATCGAATTCAAGGCCTTGCCCTTGCAAGGCAAGTGTTTTAACCTCTATGCCATTCATCCAACCCATAAATAAATCCTTTTTTTTTTGAGACAGTGTCTCGCTCTGTAGCCAAGGCTGGTCCTGAACTCACTATGGAGCCCAGGCTGGCCTCGGACTCACAGCAATCCTCCTGTCTCAGCCTCCCAAGTGCTGGGATTACAGGCGTGTGTCACCATGCCTGGCTTATGTGGTGCTGGGGAATCGAACTTGGGTACTTAGCGCTTGACTTAGCACAACAAATCATTTCTTAAGAGCAGTGTTTTAGAGGCTGGGGCCATAGTTTAGTGGTCAGAATGCTTGCCTAGCAGGTGCAAGGTCCTGGGTACATAAAAAAGAAAACATTAGCCAGGTGCATGTCTGGAATCCAGCACATGGGAGGCTGAGGCAGGAGGACTGCCATTAGTTTGAGGCCAGCCTGGGCTATACAATGAGTTTAGGAATAGTCTGGACTACTGAGCAAGACCATGTCTCCCTGCTCTCCCAAAAAAGGCTACTTAATAGCTTATTTAACCTTTGTATCTCTACCCTAACAATAATACTATTTCAATTAAGTATTTCTTCAAAGTCACTATGTTTAGTATTGGGTTAAAATTAACAGTAGAACAAAGAGCTTCTCTTAAAAACTCATGTTGGAGCCAGGCTTAGCGCACAGTCCCAATTCTAGCACTCTAGGAGGCTGAGGCAGGAGGATGGCAAGTTCAAGACCAGCCTGGGAAACTTGGGGAGATCCTGTTTCAAAATCAAAAATTAAAAGCAGACTGAGGGTTTAGGTTAGTGTGAAGGTCCTGGGTTCCATTCCCAGTACCACAAAATAAAAAAAATAAATACATAATACATACATACATACATACATACATAATTTGGTTAGGCAAAGAACATACAGGAAACAAAATAAGATAAAGATACAGCATAATAGAAGTGTAATAAATGCTGAAATGCCCAATGATCTTGAAGAGCTACTGATGAGCACAACTAAGCAAGATTTACATTTCAAAGTGATATGAAATATGGATGAATGAGTACACAGAGCAAGCTATAGAATATTCTATATAACACGCTGATGAGTTCAACTGTAAAAGATCATAAGAGTATTACTGTAATGTTTTGTTTACAGTGCTGGGAAATCCTATTCAGGGTCCCCCCACATACTAGGCAAATGCTCTACCACTGGGCTACATCTCCAGTCCTTTATGGTTTTAAATACAGTAGTGAAGAACAGAACTAATGTTTTAGGAAGACTACATTGGTACACAGGAGGATAAAAGAATGGCAAGGTTCACATCACATTAGGTTGTGAAGAAATAAAAAATTTCAAAGAAAGAATTCATTGGAGCTTGCTACCAGTATTTGGAATATTTGAATATTTGAAAAAGAAATTGGGGGTGGGGGGGAAAAATCAAGAAACAAGAGCACCTAGTGGCTTATACCTGTAATCCTGATACTCTAGGAGGCTTAAGCAAGAGGACTGCCCCAAGTCTGAGGCCATCCTGGGCTATACAGTGAATTCTGGACCAGCCTGGATTACAGTGCAAGACCTTGCCTACAAATAGTATCTAACCAAATTGCCCAGACTGTCCTTGAACTATTTTGTTTGTTTATTTATTTATGTGTTTATTTATTTATTTATTTTGGAGATGGGGTCTCACTCTGTAGTAGCCCAGGCTGGTCCTGAGCTCACTATGTAACCCAGACTGGCCTTGAACTCACAGCAATCCTCTTGCCTGAGCTTCCCAAGCGCTAGGATGACAGGTGTGTGCCACCACACTCAGCTTATGTGGCGCTGGGGAATCGAACTCAGTACTTTTGTACTTTTAACTGCTGAGCTATTCCTCCAGCCCCTGCCCTTGAATTTTTGATCCTCCAGCCTTAACCCTGAGAACCTGGGATTACAGGTGTGTGCCACCATGTCTGGCTCTACAATTTACACACCTTGCCAGTAGTGTATGTTTACAGACTAGACCTGCCATATTTAATTCACTTCTTTTGAGACAAGATCTCCTACTGTGTCATTTCTCCAGCTCTGTCATAGAGAATTTAGCAGTCAGTAGCAACATGTGGTTGGGCAGTTTTAGAGTAAGTTATGTGAAATTAAAAAACTTAGTTCAGGCCCATTCACCACAGACCTCTGGGGTCCCACACAGACCACAAAGCCAATGCAGAGTATTTCCAGCATGATGGCATATCGCAGTGCACAGCACTGACCTCGAACCTTCCTCTGAACTCTAGACTCATCATCCAATGGCCTTCCTGACACCTCTGCTTGGATGTCAGTATTTCAAACTTCCAATGTCCATATTCCTCCCTAAATCTGCTTCCATTTATTTTTCAGATGAGGGCTATTCCATTCTTCCAGTTTCTCAAGTCAAAAACCACAAGGCAGCCAGATTCCACATTCACCCTCGGCCAAGTCATAAGTCACTGTATGCTCAGCATCTTGCCCTCTTAAAATTGCCACTTCTGCATTGTTGGAAGCTACTACCACCTTTTGCTAGTTACACCAGCCTCATAATTGGTCTCCCTGCTTCTGTCCTTAATCTTCTTCCTAAGGTCTATTTTCAACATGACAGCTAGAGTATTTTTGTCAAAGTCAGATTGCATCAGCCTTCTGTTCAAAACTGTCTAAGGGCTTCCCAGCTCAGCCACAGCCAAAGTGAAAGCTGAAGCCTCTCCTGCAGCACCCTGGACACATTCGCTGAGTGTGTCTCCTTCCTTCTGCACACTCCTCTGCTGTCCTGCTGGCCACTCCTCACAGGCAGCAGTCATGCCCAGCCTTCTCTCATGACACACAACTCAGAAATCAGTAAGTGTAAGGACAATGAAGCTACACGAAACGAGGGGTTTTTAAAAGTCTATTTATAGATACCCAGGAAATCAGAGTAATCTATACCTAACTAGTTCCGAGTTCAATTCTCTAGAACCACATGGGTGGATGTGGTGGCACCTGCAATCTCAGCACTCAGGAGGCTGAGGCAGGAGAATTGTGAGTTTGCGGCCACCCTGGGCTACTATTGAGTTCAGAACCAGCCTAAACTATAGAGTGAGATCCTGCCTCAAAAAAATTTTATTTTTTATTAACAAAACTAGGAGGATATGAACTAAGACTTCCTATTTGCTAAAGTATAAATACATACTCTCATTTTCCAAATTTTAAAAGACCACAGCACAACGTGTAACTGGTAACTGCAACATTTAACCGCCTGTTCTCTAAACAAGCTCAACTCAATATAGCTGGTCTATAAATTTTATTAATGGCCTGTTGTGAAATAAGCTTGTCAAACAATGAAATTCAACATATTCCTTCCTTCATCAAGAAAATTTTGCCTAGTACAGTTGCACCTACCTGCAGTATGGCAGGCTGAAGCAGAAGGATTCCAAATTCAAGCCCATTTGGAAGACCCTGTCTTAAATTTTTCAAGAGGCTAAAAAATGTCTAGGAGGGGCTGGAGGAATGGCACAGTGGTTAAAGCGCTTGGCTAGCAAGCACGAGGCCCTAAATCTGATTCCTCAGCACCACATAAAGCGGAGCATGCTGGCACACGTCTGTAATTCCAGCACTTGGGAGGCTGAGGGAGGAGGACTGTCCTGAGTACAAGGACAGCCTAGGCTACAGAGTGGGAGCCTGTCTCAAAAACAGAAAAAAAAAAAAAAAAAACAAAAGTCTAGGCATGTAGTTTGGTGTAAAGGATCTCAGTCATACTCCAGAACCTCCTAGTACAACTGACTCCACCACCACCACACAAAAACAAAAAGGTGCCACAAAAAACTTTTCTAATGAACTAACTATACAGTGTAGTTATTAATGAAAATGTAAGTGTTTTTCAGGCTGGCATAAGCTTCTATCTCACTGCAGACTGACAACATTTCATGAACTGGCAGATGTTCCTCGATCAAACTTTGAAGAGCAATGCTCTAAATCCCTTCGTTTTTTTCTTTTTTTAGACCAAGTCTGCTTTGTAGTCTAGACTAGCTAGCCTCAAACTCAGGCAGTCTTCCTGCCTCAGCCTCCCAAGTCCTGAAATCACAGGTACGTGCCACCATGCCCGCTTATGTGGTGCTGGGAAACTGAATCCAGGGTTGTGTGCTGACCTATGTATGCTTCAGCCCTTTCTTTTGTCTTTATCTATTATATGGTGCAGTACTGAAGGAATGGCTCAGAGGTTAAAGCATTTGCCTAGCAAGCACTAAGTACCTGAGTTTGATTTGCCAGCACCAACATAAGCTGGGCACGGTGGCACACGCCTGTAATCCTAGCACTAGGGAGGCTGAGACAGGAGGACTGCCTTGAGTCCGAGGCCAGCCTGGGCTCCACAGTGAGTTCAGGACCAGCGTGGGCCACAGAGCAAGACCCTGTCTCAAAAAAAAAAAAAAAAGAAAGACTACTATTCTATAGTGTGGACTGATGCAATCAATCTTCTACTGAGCTACACCAACACCAGCTTACCTCCAAATTTAATCCAATGGCCTGGAGGAAGAGCACAGCAGTTGGAGTGCTTGCCTAGCAAGCTCAAGGCCCAAAGTTCAATTCCCCAGTATCATATAAGCCACACATGGTACTGCACTCCTATAACCCTAGCCCTTGGGAGTCTGAGGCACAAAGATTACAGTGAGTTTGAGACCAGCCAGGGCTCCATAGTGAGTTCAGGACGAGCCTGGACTACAGAGCAAGACCCTGTCTCAAAAAATAATAAGGTGGTGGAGAAATAGCACAGTGGTTAAAGCATTTGCCTAGCAAGTCCAAGGCCCTGGACTCAATTCCTCAGCACGATATAAACTGGGCGTGGCAGTACATACCTGTAATCCCTGCAATCAGAAGGCTGAGATAGGATTGCCATGAGTGAGTTCAGGACCAGCCTGGACTACAAAACCCTGACTCAAAAAATAAATACATAAAATTAATTCAAGTCTACTTTTTTTTTTTTTTGGAGAGAGGAGGTCTATTGATCAGGATGGTCCTCAACTTCACTATGTAGCCCAGGCTGGCTTCAAACTTACAGTAATCCTCCTAACTCAGCCTCCAGAGTGCTGGGATTACAGATATGTGCCACTACACCCAGCTAATTTTGATGTGGTGCTGAGAAATCGAACCTTTGTGCTACAAGGCAAGTGCTCTATGCTGAACTATGTCCCAGGCCCCACCTAGTATTTTTTAATAATTAAAACTGTGCTTTTACATTCAAATGTTTAAATGTATACATTCAAGTTATTTATATATAAACAGATTGATATTTTTTGTTCTTATACTCACTGGTTTTTTGGGGAGAAGGTAAAAGAATACGGTCTTTAAGGCTATGCTGTACAGGATGGTTCTAAACTCCTAGACTCAAGACTCAAGCAATCCTCCTGCCTTTGTCTCCTAAGTGCTGGGATTACGGGGATGTACCACCACGCACAGTTTATGTGGTGGTATGGAACTGAACCTTTGGCCTTATGCTGGCTCAGCAAGTGCTTTAACCACTAAGCTATAACCCTCCCCCAGCCTTCAACAAGAAATTTTACGATATTAAAATAAAGGCGTTGGCTGGTTTCAGTGTTCTTGCTTGTGGTTCTAATTTTTTAATACATTCTACATGTAATGTCAGAATTTCTATGCCTTCGCTCATTCTGTAATTTATTAGAATATGAAATAGTTTTCTAAATATCACCCAATCTCCATTATTTATGTTACAGAACTTCAATGACAATTAGGAGAAGGCTATTATATCCAAGAGTACTGAAGTACTGGTAAAAAGTTTTAAGAGATTTGAAACTGTAACTTTAAAATATAATAGCATCGTAGAAAGGTGAGATTTGGTAATGTATCAGCTTTGAACACCCTGTTTTACTCTGAAAGAGATATAAAGTCATTCACTCTTCAACACTAACCTAAATACTCCATCAGCTGCTCAGCAGTTATGATTTCCATCATTGGTGGAAGTTTCACCTGAAAAAGAAAGTATTGCTTCTATAAAATCCAATGTTTTAGATGACCTGGTGTCTTCTGCAGTCAGAAACACAAGCACTATACATATACTTATATGTATCTCTATACACACACATTAGCATTCATATTTATTGGGTATCTATGATTAATATTTATAAAATATAACATGTAATCCTAGCACCATAAAATTTTCAGGGTGATACAGATACTGAGAAATCTGTTTTCAAAATTAAGTTCTTATGTGGTGCTGGGGAACTGAACTCAGGGCCCTGTGCTAACTGCTGTGCTGTGGCACATGCATGTAATCTCAGCACCTGGAAGGCTGAGGCAGGAGGACTGCTGTGAATCCAAGGCCAGCTTGGGCTCCATAGTGAGCTCACGACCAGCCTGTGCTACAGAATGAGTTCCTGTCTCAAAAAAAAAAAAAAAAAAAAGAAAAAAAAAAAGCAAACGACCAACAACAAAAAACCCTAAAACACTAAGTTCTGCATCTTCCATTACCTACCCTGTCATTAGACACCTCCAGCAATGTCCTGCATGGTGCCCCAAGTCTGATTCCCCAGTACAGAAAATAAAAATATCTGAAACAGATTCTAAATCCCAATACAACCCTGTGACCAATAAAAAGCGGAGAATGATGGAAAAAGGATAAAAATTTTTAATGTAAGCCTTAGGAGACTAAGTATTTAGATCCATGCAATATCAAAATAATGGAATTTGCATGTGAAGAAAAGTTTATAGGAGAAAACTGTATCTTCTTTGGAACTGTGGTGTTTAGTTTGACACTGAAACAGGAAGCTGAATTAAAACTTTGAAGACAACTTTTTTTTTTGCTTTGAAGCAGGGTCTCATTGTGTAGTCCTGGGCTCAAACTTGGGATCTACCTCAGCCTCCTAAAGTGCTTCTATTCGGCCTATGCCAGTATACCAAGCAGGAGATATCATTTTAAATTCATACGAATTATTCACTCCTGTACCCATTCTACTTTTGCATAACAACTGGCCCTCCATATCTGCAGGTTCCACATCTGCAGATTCAGCTAACTAAATAGAAAATATGGGGAGAGGGGTGTACCTGCACTGAACATATAGAGGCCCCCTTTTTTTTTTTTTTGAGACAGGGTCTCACTCTGTAGTCCAGATTGGCTCTGAACTCATTAGGTAGCCCAGGCTGGCTTCCATCTCATGGCAATCCTTTTTCCTGAGTACTGGGATTACTATAGGCATGTGTCACCATGCCCAGCTAATGTTTATGTAGTACTGGAGTATTCTATCCAGGGACTTGCATATGCTAGGTAAATGCTTTAATCAATGAGCAACATCCTCAACCCTAGTTATTCTTGAAACAGTACAATATGACAACTATTTATATAGCATTTTTACAGTATCAGCAATCTAGAGATAATAATTTACAGCACACAGGAGGATGTCTGTAGGTTATTAGGTTTTTTGAAACAGGGTCTCTTGTTATAATCTGGGCTGGCCTTGAAATCATGGCAATCCTCCTACCTCAGCTTCCCAAGTTCTGGGATTACAGGTGTGCGCCACCATACCCGGCTTATGTGGTACTGGGGAATGGAACTCAGGGCCTTGAGCTTTCCAGGCAGGTTCTTCAACTAGGCCCCCAAACCCTACTATACCATTTTGTATAAGAGAGTTGAGTATCTCTGAGGGTCCTGGACATAATCCCCATGGACACTGATAGATGACTGTACTTATAGTAAAATAAACCAATCATATAATTTCACCTTCAACTTTCACTGATTTTAAATGTACAATGTATGTGCATGCATTAATGTGTTCAACATGAATTTACCATTCATGTTTTTGTAGTTCCAACTGTGCAGAAACTATCCTTCAGAAAATACCAGAAATATCAGTAATGTGAATCCAGGAGAAGAAACATAGCCCTTTACCCATTTTCAAAATGAAGACTCAAGCAAAACTGTAATCCCAACTCTCTGGAGGCTGAGGCAGGTGTGTGGCAAGTTCAAACCCAGCCTGAGCAACTTATTAAGACCTTGTCTAAAAACAAAACACGAGCTAAGGACAACACAGCTCACTGTGAAGGTCCTGGGCTCAATCTTAAGTGCTACAAAAAAAAAAAAAAAACCTCAAAAACTAAAGGTTTAATATACCTTAAATTCTGGATCCAGCAAATAAAATGTATGTATCATAAGCTATTATATATCATGCTCTGTATTTCAGCTTCTTGCATGTATCATTACTAAGTACTTGAATTAAAATATTAAAATATTAAAATTTATCAAGGTGCTGTGGTATACACCTGTAATCCTAGCTACTGAGGAGACTGAGTTACAAGGACTACAAACTAAGAGGCCAGCCTGGGCAGCTCAGTAAGACTCTGTCTCAAAATAAAAAAGTGCTGGAGGCCTTGGGTTTGATCCCAGTACTGCAGACAAAGAAAAACATAACATCAACAACAACAAAACAAGTACTTCTCACTATTGTTAGAAGCCCTACTGCTGGCTACCCAACCGTCCCTTATCTGGGCTTCCATAAGGCTGGAAGGGGAGAAGCAGAATTTTCCACTGACAATGCGCCCATCAAGGACACAGGCCAGAAGCACAACGGCACTCCTAGGAAGGCAGTCCCTCTGCTCTGCAGTCCTACTGCCATGCTATCATGACCACTCTTCTGCCTTATCTTTCAGTCCAGAGACACATAACCATTTATAATTCCTGGGGGGGGAAGGGAGGTGGGGAGGCGGGGATGGCAGTGAAACCCTCAGAAATACTTCTTAAGTCTTTAAGTCTTTTGTGTAAACAAACCCTACCACTGTGTGAAGTTTTTAATCTCTTCTCACAACAGCTATATTTAAAACAGAGTGGGCAGAGGCTAAGATGATGCCTTTGGCTCACCATCTGCTTATCTGCTTTTCCTTTTCATACGTAACAAACACACTTGAAAAACCTCAAAAGAGTTCTGTGCTTACTTCAGGAAAACACAACATGAAGAAAGTGGCATGACTGCAGTGTCCCTAGACATCAGGGAAAAAGTAAAGTCTGTTCAGAGGCAAAAAGTATCCGCCCAAAAGACACCAGAAATGTATAAAGAGGAAGAAGCGATCAGGATTGGTGGCACACACCTATGATCACAGCAGCAGGAGGCTGATGAAAGAGGATCAGGAGTTTGAGCCAGCCAGGACTATATGGACACACAGACACACACACACAAGGAGACACACACACACAGTACTGCAACCAAAGTTGATTGCTGACAAGAGGCTTGTATTCACTGTGCCTTGTTTTGCAGGCAACAATGAAATGTCCATTCAAGGCACTTTTATCATTATTATTATTATTATTATTATATGAACTAGGGATTAAATCCAGGGCCTCTGCACTGACCTACATCCCCAGCCCTTCTATTTTTAATTTGAGACAAGGTCTTGCTAAGTGCTAAGATTATAAATATGTACCATGTACCACCACTCCTGGTTTTGGCTCTTTTTAAATGAAAAAATGGTGTTGTACCTTACCACTTGAATTTCAGCCCCTCAGGAGATTGATATGGGATCTAAAGTTCAAGACCAGGCTGGGCAACTTAGTGACGCTCTTTCTCAAGATAAAAATTAAAAAGCGGGGCTGGATGAATGGCACACTGGTTAAAGTGACTGCCTTGCAAGCAAAAAGCCCTGAGTTTGATTCCCCAAGCACCATATAAAGCCAGCCTGGGCTAGAGAGTGAGACCCTGTCTCAAAAAAAGAAAAGAGAAAAAAAAAAAAGAGAGAAAGCACTTACCTGTGGCCCTGAGTTCAATGTCCAGTTTAAAAGAAAGAAACAAACAAGCAAACAAAAGAAAATCAAGCCCCTAGGCATAGAAAAAAAAATAAAAAGGAATAAGGAAATTGGCCCTTAAATGTATAACCTGGCCATTATTTCAGTTCATAATGCACTTTTTATGATGGGTTTGTAATTGCTTTTGGTGTGTGCAGAAATGTACTTTTACGCTGTTTTTAACCTCAATTTCTCTTTTAATATTTTACAGAAACAAATATATCAAATCTTCATTTCACAGTTTCTAGATTTGGTAGTGTAGAGAGCTTAACATAAAAATTCTTATTTCAGGATTCTGGCATTTCTCCCATGACTTAAAGCAGGAGATACTTTCAGCTCCTACTAAGCAAACAGAAAGAAAATGAGCCAGGCATGGCAACTACACCTATAATCCCAGCACTCTGGGAGGCTAGCTAAAGCAGGAGGATTGCAAATTCCAACCCAAAGTGCACAATTTAGCAACTCAGTAAGAAGACCTTCTCAAAATAAAAAAATAAAGAGATCTAGGGATACAGCTTATCATGAAGGCCCTAATTCAATCCTCAGTGTTACAAAGAGAAAAAGAAAGAAAACAGGAAAAAAAAAAATGGGGAAAAGAATCCCTTACTCAAAAGCATTAGAGGACTAGAAGAGTAGCACAACGGTTAATGCATTTGTCTACCACTAGGAAGGAAAGAATATATATTTCCAGCAACTTAAATTAGAACACTAGGCTCATTCTTCTGCTAAAATGCTGGTATTAGCTGGCTGAGAAGTACAGGCTTGTAATTCTAGCACTTACGGAGGCTGAAGCAGAAAAATTCCAAGTTTGAGCCCAGTCTGGGTAATTTAGCAATTTACTGAGACTGTCCCAAAATGATAGGCTAGGGATGCAGTTCAGTATGAAGGCCCTGGACTCATTCCAATACATTACAAAATAAAAATAAAAACAATAAAAAACCAATACTGACAAAATAATTACATACTCACATATGTCCTCCGTCACAATGTATACCACAGGAGCCTGGTGCAGTGGTACACACACCTATACTCTGCCTCAAAATATATAAATAAAACAAGGACTGGGACTACAGCATAGGCAAAGGCTCTGAGTTCAATCCTCAATACTACCAAACCAAATCATACCAAATGAACAATGTATATCACAGGTTCTGTATAAGTTTTTTTTTTTTTTTTTCTTTTGGTAGCACTGGGAACCAAGCCCAAGGCTTTCACATTGAGCTACATTCCATTCCCAGCCCATTTTTTAAGTTTTAATTTAGAGACAAGGTCTTGCTACATCACTAAATTGCCCAGGCTGGGCTTGACTTGTTATCCTCTTGCCTCAACTTCCTCAAGTGCTGGGATTACAAGTCTGAAGCATTGGGCCCAGCATATCTAAGGTTTTTTTTTTTTTTTTTTTTGTACATAAGGTAGTCTCCAAATCCCTACCATTCTTTTTTAAAAACCCTCAAAAATATGACAAAGTAGGGACTCTATTTTTAAATTAATACCTTTCTATATATAAAAAATAGTAAGGCAGGGGGCTGGAGGAATAGGTCAGTGGTTAAGGCGCTTGCTTATCAAGCTCAAGACCCTTGGTTTGATTCCCCGGCACCACATAAGCCAGGCATGGTGGTGCATGCCTATAATCCCAGCACTGAGGCTGAGGCTGAGGCAGGATTGCCATGGGTTCAAGGTCAGCCTGGGCTCCACAGTGAGTTCTGGACCAGTCTGGACTACGGAATGAGAACCTGTCTCAAAAAAAAAAAAAAAAAAAAAATTAAGGCAGAAACTCTATTAAAAGTTTTATTGGAGGCTTAGGGGGTATAGTTCTGTGGTTAGAAAACTTGCTTAGCGTGCTCAAGACTCTGTGTTTGATTCCCCAGCACCATGTGGTGGCACACAGATGATTGCTATGAGTTTGAGGCCACCCTTGGCCACATAGTGAGTGCAGGACCAGCCTGAGACCCATCCCCTGTCTTTTCCCCCCAAAAGCAGCTCTTGGATGCAAAATTTATTCATTATTCTGAGACAGGTCTTGCTCTGTAGTCCAAGGTGGTCCTGAACTCATTAAGTAGCTCAGGCTGGCCTTGAACTCAAGGCAATCCTCCTGCCTCAGCCACCTAAGTTGTGGGATTATAGGCATGCACCACCAAGACTAGTTCATGTGGTGCTGGAGAATCAAACTCAGGGCCTTATGCTTGCTAGGCAAGCACTTTAACCAATGTGCTATATTCTTCTAATGCTGCAAAATTTACATTATATTGAAAATTAGAAAAGTAATAATATACTGAACTGCCACGTACTCATCATTCAGCTTCAACATTTAAGGGTCAGTGGTGTAGGTCAGTGGTTAGAGCACTTCCCTAGTATATTCAAGGCCCTGGGTTCAATGCCTCACCACAAAAAAATCATCTGGGTGTGGTGGTGCACTCCTGTATTCCCAGCACTTGGAAGGCGGAGGCAGACCTGCGGGTGAGCTGGAGGCCAGCATGGGCTACACAGAGTTTAGGATCAACCCAGATGACAAGGTAAGACCCTGCCTCAAAAAACAAAATAAGACAAAACAAATAGGAAAAACCTTCAATGTCTATATGACCATTATCATCAGAAGCTAAGTATTTTTTTAGAAACTAAAATTTATGTTTTATATAACTTCTGACTTGTTGGCTTTTTCTCTCTTGATATTGAGAACTGAATCAAGGCTTTCACACTGAGCTACATCCCCAGACATTTATTCTTTGAGACACTGGGTCTTGCTAAGTAGCTCAGGCTAAGCTCAAATTTGCAATCCTATCTCAGCCTCCCAGAGTGGTGGGATTACAAGTATGTACCACCACAGCCAGCTAGCTTGTTATTATGAATGTACGCAAATAGTGTAAAGGGGTATTTTTACTGCTAAAAGTAATAATTTTTAATTTTTTTGATTTTGCAATCTATTTCATACTCATTCTTCCTATTTTACGTGGTGTTGGGGAACTGAACCCAGGCCTTGCCCATACTAGGCAAGTGCTTTAATCACTGGGCTATGCTACCAGCCTGGAAGGTATTCTTAAACTATAAAAGTATCAAATAGTCTTTAAAAAGCAAAATGAAAAGTATATTCTATAATATGAATTTGGGTAATTTATTTGGAACTAGTTAATTTAAAAATTGAGCTTGAATTAAATGAATAATTTTCCTGTTATATTATCATACCTCAAATATATAATCGATTATAAGACATAATTTAGTCTCTATCAGCATAAACCAATACAGTCATATCTTGGTTCTCAATGGCTTTGAACTTCATTGAATCTGGTTCTAGAAGCATTTTTTTTAAATGTGGTACTAGAGAGCGAGCTCAGGGTCTTTATGCTGAGCTACAACCTCAGCCCATTTTTATTTCTAATTTTGATTCTGGGTCTTGCTAACTTACTAAACTTTTCAAGCTGGGCTCAAACTTTCCAACTTAGCCTCCTAAGAGCACTGGGACTATAGGTCTGTACCACCAGGCCCAGCTCATCTTATGCATTTTATTTACTTTTTTTGAGACAGGGTCTCGCTCTGTGGTCCAGGCTGGTCCTGAATTCACTTCAGAGCCCAGGCTGGCCTTGGACTCACGGCAATCCTCCTGTCTCAGCCTCCCGAGTGCTGGGATTACAGGCGTGTGCCACCACGCCCAGCTTATGTGGTGCTGGGGAACTGAACTCGGGTACTTAGTGCTTGGCTTAGCGCTTGCTCAATTGCTTTAACCGCTGAGCCATTCCTCCAGCCCGTCTGATGCATTTTAACAGAAAAATATTGTCCAGGTATCATCATTTGTTTAGTATTCTATGAAAGAGCTACAACTTATCAGTGTCGATGACTTTGTGAGTTTCCAGCCAAAATAATTTTGTATTCATTTTTGGTACTCATCACACCAAGTACTCAGGTGTCACTATACCTAAAATTCCAAACTTACTTCGTTTGATCATTCTGTCTCTCATCTGCACTTACTTTCTCTGAGCCACTCAAATTGGTCAGTTTGTTGTCTGCTGATTTCCTTACAATTCTACCCTACCCAAAAGGGGCCAACCAACTGCCGCTCTCAAGTCCAATTGCACTGACCTTCTGTGAGTCCACCCTTGAAAAGCCCAAGCTGTCCCAAAGCTAGCCTTCTTCCTGCTCCCATTCCCAGGTGTGAGGGAACTGTGGGTGAAGGGGGTTAAACTGATGTACTAAATACTTTCAAAGGCTGCCTTGAGACCTTGCTTGTAATAGGCAATCTTTCTGTCGCTGCCTCAAATTCCCATGCACAGACTGGGTGGCATAGCTCAGCAGTTAGGGTGCTTGCCTAACAAGCACAAGGCCTTGGGTTCGATTTCCCAGCACCACATAAAAATTTGCTGTTATCCAGGCATGCTGGTGTATGCCTGTAATCCCACCTCTTGGAGGCTGAGATGGGAGGACTGTGGTGAGCGGGAGTCCAGCATGAGCTACATAGTAAGTTCAGGACCAGCCTGGACCACACAGTGAGATCCTGTTTAAAAAAAAACAAAAAACAAAACAAAACAAAAAACTCCTAGGACAGTCTCCAACAATTAGAAATTCTCTAAAATGCAATACTCTTCTCTCAGAAAACCTAACTCTTCAATACTTCATAATCTTTCTACTTAACTGAGTTCAGTAATTATTCTGTCAAAATGGAAAATAATGAGGCTTCGCTGTCAGTCTACCTCACTATGTCCCCGCGGTCTTGTCTCCATTCCTGCACAGGCAGAGACTGCTGTTGCTGTGCCACCTACTCTGAGGACTCTCCACTATCCTGACATCCCAGCAACCTTTTCCCCAGACCATCCTTTCTAGCAGCATCTCTCCTGCAATAGTATTGCCCTAAGCGTGGGGCCAGCCTGGACTACAGAGCAAGATTCTGTTTTTTTTAAAAAATGAGAGTTGTAGTTTACTACTCTTACAGAGAGTACCCTCCCAACTTAATTTTTCTCTATAATTTTGATCTGTTTCCTGAGACTGAATCCAGGCTCCCAAAATAAACATTCCTAACTTGACACAACTAAACTTTGGCATCAACTTTCTCTCCTGAAATGATTCCATTTACCAATTTACCTCTTTTTATTTTTAATTTGAGACAGGGTCTCACTCTGTAGTCCAGGCTGGTCCTAAATGACTATGTAGCCCAGACTGGCTTTAATCTTGAACTCACAGCAACCCTCCTGCCTCAGTCTCCTGAGTGCTGGCATTACAGGTATGTGCCACCATCCCTGGCTTATGTAGTGCTGGGGAATCGAACCCAGTTACTTAGCATTTGCTAGGCAAGCACTTTAACCACTTAGCTACTCCTTCAGCCTTCTCTCTTTTAAAAGATCTAACCAATCTCTAGTATCCAGATCTGAAAAAAAAAATGGTGTCATCTCCTTTATTTCTTTTTGCGACAAGGCCTCCCTCTGTGTAGTCCAGGCTGGTACTAAACTTACTATGTAGCCCAGGCTCATTTTGAACTTGGGGCAATCCTCCTGCCTCAGCCTCAGCGCTATGATTATAGACATGTGCCACAGTGCAAGCTAATTTTTATGTGGTGCTGGGCCCAAGCACTCTAGCCACAGCACTATAAACCCCACACCCCTGACCTCTCCTTCATTTCTTGTATCTGGTTACTGATATAAGATACATAATGAATTCATCATTGGGGCTAATACTTTATCCTCACCAGTAAAAGAGGAAAGTCTGGCCTGGTAGCACAGGCCTGCAATCCCAGCACTCTGGGAAGCTCAAGCAGGATGATCATAAATTCATGCCCAGCCCATGCAATTTAGAGATTCAGTGAGATCTTGCCTCAAAACCAAAACTTCGCCTGTAATCCCAGCACTTGGGAGGCTGACGCAGAAGACTGTGGTGACTTTGAGGCCAGCCTGGGCTACACAGTGAGTTCAGGAGCAGTGTGAACTATAGCACAGAACCCTGTTTCAAAAAAATAAAAAGCAGGGGCTAGAGGAATGGTGCAGCGGTTGAAGTGCTTGCCTAGCAAGCGCAAAGGCCCTGAGTTTGATTCCCCAGCACCACATAAAAGCTGGGCATGGTGGTGCACACCTGTAATCCCAGCACTAAGTCCAAGGCTAGCCTGGGCTACATAGTGAGTTCAGGACTAGTCTGAGCTATAGTGAGACCCTATCTCAAAAAAACAAATAAAACTAAAAAATCAAACTAAGTTGTTAATTGCCCATAATTTCAGCACTTGGGAGGCTGAAAAAGGAGTATCACAAATTCAAGGTCAGCCTGGATTACTTAACAAGTATGAGGTTAGCCTATGCTACATAGCTAGATCCTATCTTGAGAGACAGAGCGAGAGAGAGCGAGAGAGAGAGAGAGAGAGAGAGAGAGAGAGAGAGAGAGAGAGAAAGAGAGAAGACAAGGGAAAGGCGAGACTTCCTACCTATAAGCAGTAAACAGATAACCTGGGGTGGGGATGATAGCTCAGTGGTAGAATACTTTCTAGCTTGGCAAGGCCCTAGGTTTGAGCCCCAGCACTGCCAAACAAAACAAGCTATTTTTACTAATTCTTTATGTTATACCCACTACAATCTGATCATCAGCCTATTTTCAAATTAAAATACTTATAAGACAACCCACTTTGGACCCCCCCCTCCTCCGGATAGTAGGAAGTTTTATATCCCTTTGTCCTTTGGCAAAGTTACAAATTCTTCCTTTCTCTTTTCGGCCCTCACGCCCCTCCAGTGACCATTATTCCCCACATTAAGTTCTATGAAATAATTGTGATCTGGGTTTCTGATATCAGAGAAACCACTGTCCTTTATTTCTTAATAAAGACTTATAATATCTATTGAGGGGAAAAAAAGACTACTTGCACAGCTGGTGATATAGTTTAGTGGTAGAATATGTGCCTACTATGCATGAGGCCCTGAGTTCAACCATCACTGACTAGATAAGTAAACAGGGCTGGGAATGTAGCTCAGTGCAAAAGCACATATTTAACATGCATAGGACCATGAGTTTGATACTTAAGACTAAAGAAGGAAAGGAGAAAAAAGGGACTACAGATAGATATATTTTAAAAAGCCTATTTTTGTAATTTATTTCTCTATTTACAATTTGTAATACCTCTTATCAGCTATGTATATAGTTTAAACACCTGCAGTCATGTCACCTCTGGTGACAACTACGTGTGTGTATATGTATGTGTGTGTGTAGGGTGGAGCCCAGAACCTTCACAATGAGCTATATCCCCAGCCCACTTTTTTATTTCTGATTTTGAAATAGGATCTTGTTAATTCACTAAGTTACCTAGAATGAACTCCAACTCTCCATCCTCCTGCCTCAGCCTCCCAGAGTGCTAGGATTATAGATCTGATTCACCAGGCCTAGCGCTAACAAATAACTTTACACCTTAATTACTATTTTCTCTGTGCCAGTTATTTTCCAAATATTTTATTCTTCTTTCTTTCTTTTTCTTTTCTTTCTTTCTTTGAGAGAAATAAAGAGGGTCTCGCTCTGTAGCCCAAGTTGGTCCTGAACTCACTATGGAGCTCAGGCTGGCCTTGGACTCATGGCTGTCCTCCTGCCTCAGCCTCCTGAGTGCTGGGATTACAGGTGTGTGCCACCACACCTGGCTTTTGTGATGCTGGGGAATCGAACTCGGGTACTTAGCACTTGATGCAGTGCTTGCTGGACAAGCATTTTAACTGCTGAACCATTCCTCCAGCCTCAATATTTTAGAGTACTTTACTATACTAAAAATTACTGAGGATCACAAAGACTTGTCTGTTGGTTCTAGCCATTAATATTTACTATATTAGACATAAAAACTCTCTTTTTTTTTTTCAAAGGCAGAGTCTCACTCTGTAGTCCAGATTGGTCCTAAATTCACTACATAGCCCAGGTTGGCTTCAAACTCAGGCAAGTCTCCTGCCTCAGCCACACAAGTACTAGGATTACAGGCGTGTGCTACCATGTGTGGTTTATGGGATGCTGGGGAACCAAATCTGGGCTTTGCACATGTTAGGAAAGCACTTTAACCACTGGGCTGTGCCCTCAGCCCCTGAGAAAACTTTAAAACAAACAAATATGTAAATATTCTATTAACTATGCAGGAAAGCATCACCAATTAAATTGTTTTGACCTCTAGAACTTCTGGCTCACTTTAAGATTATTGCTGGTACACTGTTTCTCTTATCTACCTCTCTGCCAAGCATCAGTGATTATTGCTAACATATTTGTGGGCATAAAAACTAAAGGTAGCCACAGGCACCCACCTGTCACCCTAGTACTTCAAGAAACTGCGGTAGAGGGAATGCATACTGGAGTCTAGCCTCGGCAATTTATTAAGACCCTCCCCCACCTCACCCCACCCCAATACACAAACGGGCTGGGCACGTACAAGAAACTCACTGTAAAGCCTCTGGGATCAATCTTCAGTGTCAAGCAAAAACCAAAAGGAACATATAAACAAACCCAAAGCAAAACAAAATCCTAAAGGAAAAAAAAAGGCTGAGAACCAGAGAATTACAACATAATCTTCAAAGTTCATTGGCACGCCTACTCATTCACAGTCTAACCAAAACTACTAATTTTTATTTTCGGCTGTTTCCACTTCCTTTTCCTCTTCTACTGCATCTCGGCCAAGCCTGGAAGCCTCAAAAAGAAACTCTTCTCTCTTTCGGCATCCCTGCGTATACCCTTCAACCACAGGCCTCCTCCCTTCAGCCTGCAGACCTGGCTGACAAACTCCTCTCCAGAAATGAAGACCCCCTGACACACTCCATCTCCACTGCCCTAGGCCCTGCCCTCCCTGAGCACTCACACTTCTCATGCAGTTCAGAGGTTGGCCTCCTCACTAACAGTGAGCCACAGAGGGCAGATTTATTCTGTGTCATCTTTGCATTTCTAGCACCTATGCACGGTGGGAACCCAAACACATGGTCCCTCAGAGCCAGTTCAGTGCCATCTATCCCCAGGCACACAGGCCACACCATCCTTCCTTCTTCTGACCTCTGAAGCTTGGCAGTACTGTATGGACCCTAACGAGAGCAAAGCTTTAGGAATCTAAGTCATTTCTTCCCATGAAAGCTACTGGGGGTGCTGGCCCACAACCAAATGCAATTGCTGCTCACAGGCCTCCATCAAGTGCTTTTTCATCTGTCTATTTTTAAAATTATTTGCCAACATTAATTTACCACTTATGTCATCTAACAAATACACACATAACACTCATTCTATTTTCATTCCTTCTGTATATACTCTTCTCCCCCAGGAATTATATTTCCCAGTTATCCTGAATTCTTTTCCTTAAAAGCTTGGTTCAAGACCCACACATTCCACACAGTTTTTCTGGTATTGTGCCAGACCAAAGGAAAATTCCCATTTTTGGGTAGCTAATGCATTTCCATTTGTTTTGTATAACCTAATATTTATTATTATTTAATAATTCCAAGTGAATCAGTACAGCAATCCCAAGTATCCTGACAACTCTTGAAGCAGGCACTGTCCTTACTCAACACATCTGCTAGTATGGTTTTTTTCTGAGACAGGATCTTGTTCTATAGCACAGGCTGGACAAGAACTCACTGTGTAGTGAGGTTGGCCTTGGACTTGGCAGCAATCCTCCTGCTTCAGTCTCCCACGTGCTGGGATTACAGGCGTGCAATATCACGCTGCGCTTATGTGGTACTAGGGAACTGAACTCAGGGCCCTGTGCTTGCTTTCAAGGCAAGAGTGTTAACCACTGTACCACTCCTCCAACCCTAACACGTCACTTATTAAGCACCAGACAGTAGCAATGTTTATCTTACTTTTATTACAATTTTGGGGGAAGACTCAGTGTGTAGCTCAGTGGTTAAAGTGCTTGCCTACCAAGTTCAAGGCCCTGGGTTCAACTAACCCCAGCATGGGCAGGAGGAATAGCACAGCATTTAGAGTGTTTGGCTAGCAAATGCAAGGCCCTAAGTTCGACTTCCCAGGACACATACACTGGGCATGGTGACACATGCCAGTAATCCCAGACCTCAAGAAGCTGATGTAGGAGTATTACCATGTGTTAGGCCAGACTGGGCTATGGAGACAGACCATGTCTAAAAAAAAAAAAAGTAAAATCACAGTTGTAACATTTCATTTATAAGTAACTGACTCTTGAACCTTCCTTGGAACCTCCCCTTACTTTAGATACATCTTGTCTCATCGTAGCTCTTAATACTTTCAGCTCCCTTGTCACATTCTGATGCATGGCTGCTAATAGTGACGCCTAGGTAATTAAGTGGAGCCAAAGAAACAAGGCACGTAAAAATCATACATAAAACAAAAACATCATTAACAACGCCTAGAGGTTAGCCAAGAGAGGTGGTACATGCTTGGTAATCCTGACATTTGGGAGGCTGTGGTAGAGGATCATTAGTTCAAGGCCAGGGTAGGCTGCATAGCAAGTGCAAGGCTCACCTGCTACATATCCAGACCTTGTCTAAACAAAAACAAAACCAGACAAACTTACAAGTCATTGTAACTGGGTCTTGAACCCAGTGCTTCTCCTTGAATGGAATTTGTCTAAAGGGCTGTAACTTCCCTACAATTATTAAGTTTCCATAACCCCACGGGGAGGCAATAATTGGCAAAGATGAAACACAATCAATAAAACTTCCTCCACGATATCACGGGTTGATGGTAACTTCTAAAGATCACTTTCCCCAATTCTTCATTGTTTTGCATTTGTGATAAAGTCAGTAAGAAGTTGGGCTGGAGGCATAGCACAAGGGTTAAAGTGTTTTGCTTAGCAAAGCACAAGGCCATGAGTTCCATTCATTAGGACCAAATACGCTGAGCCTGGTGGTGCACACTTGTAATCCTAGCAGTTGGGAGGCTGAGGCAGGAGGGACTGCTATGAGTTTAAGGCCAATATGGGCTACACAGTAAGTTCAGGGCCAGCCTGAACTACAAAGCAAGACCCAGCTTCAAAAATAAATAAGTAAAAAGCAGGCAACAACATAGGAAAATATAACCTCAAAATAATCACAAGGTTGGGATGTTCTAAGTCCTGCTGGTGAATAAGTACTGTGTATCCAGCCCTGGCATTCACCTGAATGTCAGATTCTTATTTACACCCTGCGAAGGAGACCCGAGGTCAGGACGATTCATTAGATATAGCTACATAGATATGGAAAGGGGATTTCCATAAGGGGCTCGTGGAACGGTTTTTAGGTAGGAAAAAAGGGGCTGAAGAAGACTAAAGGAGGAAGACATCAGCTGACCCGCGGCGGCCTCTCCCGCGGCCGGGCCCCTCCCCAACAGCGGTAGGAAGTGGAAACCGCAGACGGTTACCTTCCAAGCCAAAAGCAAAACATTGAGGATGGCCAGCAAGGGACAGGGTCCGTTCTCGTTCTGCGTGATGATGGGTGTGCTTTCCTCCTTCCACTGGATCCACTTGATGTGGTACACCGACTGTCCCGGGAAGCGCTCCTTGGCGGCGGCCAGCCCCTGCACCACGGCGTCCTGCTCTTCGGCGTCCTGCCCGCACAGCGCCGCGGCCCCGGGCGTCCCCGCCGCGCCCCCCGCCGCCGCCGTCTCCTCCTCGGGGCCCCCCCGCTCCGCCCCTTCCTCGCTTGTGAACTCAGAGCTGCTGGGGAAGGAATGCAGGTTGGAGAACGACTCCAGCGAGTCCAAGCTCGGAGAGTCTACCGGCGGGCTCGGGTCGCCGCTGGCCGCCTGCTCCGCCCGGCAGGTGCCCGCGCCCCCGGCCTCCGCTGTCCCCGGGTCGGCGTGCCCGTCGCGCTGCACTCCCGCGGGCGTGGCTGCGGTCCCGGGACTCTCCACGGCACTCTCCCTTGGGTCCTCCGCGGCCGCCGCCCCCGGCCCGTTCCCGCCGCTTGCCGCTGCCAGCACCCCTGGACCGTCCCCCGCAGCGAGCAAAGTCTCCTGCTGCCATTCTGACGCCGGCATGGCCGCCGTCCCGGATCCCGGCGGCTGTGGGCTCTCGGGGCCACTCGCCATAGCCGGCCACCTGCCCCTTACCCTACGGAGACCGCGGCCGACTCTCCTCAGCCAGCGCCCCCGACGCCATGACAGCGACGGCGCCCTAGCGCGGCCCCGTCCGGGCACGTCGCCGCGAAGGACGCCGGGAGCGCGCGCACGCCGCCGCGTTCTGCGCCCGCTCGGGCGTGCATGCGCGTGCCTGCATGGTCTGGAGGGGAGCACGCAGGCCACGCCCTCCGGCGTGGGCTTGTGCTCAGAGTGCTGGGGACGGGCGTATGGGCGGGATCATGGGCGGGCCTGGGCGCGACCGCAGCTCTTAGAGAAAAACATCCTTTCCTCTGCGGCCGGAAGTTGAACTCGAGGGCAGCGCGACCGTAGCGGCCGCTTTCCAGCCCGTGCCCGGGCAGCTACAGGTTCCGCGGTGATCTATAGCGTATTTGCGTGTTGAGTGATCAGAAGTGGTTGTAGCATTGGGAGAACAGGAGGAGACCTTGCCGTTCACTGGCGTCGTTTCCCCAGGCGCGGGGCAAGGGATGTTGCGAGCGTTTTTTAGGAAAGGCAGGTTGTACAGGCGGGAAGCGCTGGTTGTGGCGGGGTGCCTGTAAAGCGCAGGTGCATCCTCCCTCCCCCAGAATGCGCCCTGCTTGCTGTCGGCTGCTACTGGGGACTCCACGTGGAGGCGGCGGAGCATTTGTGGACGTTGGCAAAGCGGCAAAACAAAACGGCTGGTTTGGGCCAGTAATCATAAATTATTACAGGTGTTTGCGGTGTTGTTCACTTGGTTCCACCTTGCTTGAGTGGGAAGCGCCATCTTAAAAATGTGATTTTTCGAACTGGAAGTCACTGCTGTTAAGGCTCCCCGTTTTTCAGAGGACAGTGGCCAGAACTTTATTTGATAGCCATATACATGTGGGCCTGGGTTTGGTGGCCGAGTCTTATATAATCGCAGCACTCTGGGAGGTTCAGGCAGGAGGATCACAAGTAGGAGCCCAGTCTGGGCAATTTAGTGATTTAGCGAGACTCTCTCAGTAAAAAATAAGAAAGGACTGGTGGTGTAGCTCATTTTGATCTCAGGTCCAGAGATTAATTCCTGGTACTAAAAATAAAAAATTTTAAGTGATGTTTTTGGGGGAGGGGAGTGGACTACTTGCTTGGTGTTGAACCCAGGGAGCACTGAGCTAATCCCTAGCCCTTTTTATTCTTTTAATTTGAGACAAAGTCTCAGTTTCCCAGTCTGCCCTTGAATTTGCGATCTTTCTATCTCATTCTTCCAAGTTGCTGGGATTACAGGTGAGAAGCTAGGATCACAAAGTATGCACCTCTATACACAGCCCCTTTCCCCTTTTTTCCTCTTTCCAGTACTGAAATCAAACTCACGACCTTCACGATAAAATACATCCCCAATCCATTTATTTATTTATTTATTTATTATTTATTTATTTGCGATTTCAAGCTGTGGCGCTGTAGTCCAACCTGGTCCTGAATTCACTCTGTAGCCCAAGCTAGCCTCGAATTCACGGCGGTCTTGCTGCCTTAGCTTCCTGAGTGCTGGGATTGAAGGTGTGTGCCATCATGCCTGGTTTATGTAGTCCTGAGGAACTGAACTCAGGGCCTTACACTTCCAAGCGCTTTAATCCCTGTGCTAATCCTACTGCCCCTTTCGCTTTGATTTTGGGACAGGTTGGGCTTAAATTTGAGCTCCTCCTGCCTCAGGCTCCCAGAAAGTCAGGTTACAGGTGGTGGCAACCTGCACTGCTAATCAGTATCTAGTCTAATTTACTAATCCTGAAGAAAAGTACCTAATAAAGACATATTTTATGTCCCAATGTTCTTTTATCACCACCTCTGGTAAAAGTCCCCTGAACATGTTGATGGTCTTTTGGCACAGTACTGTCACTTTTTCAATTAGCTGGTCAGTAAAATTATTCCATGAATTTCTTCTATACTGATGCCTTGATTACTAAGTCATTTTCTGTAATTTAGCTCCTCAAATATTGATGATAAAAAGAATGCATTGACTTGTTAACATGAATATCTAACCTGAAAATTTATACTATGACATATTAAAATATATGTCCCTTGATATTTTAATTTCCATGAATTAGCCCTTGTTAGTTGATCAATTAATTCACCTTGTACTGATAATCAAGCCTCTGCAACTTCAAAGCTAAGAAGTTTTCGGGTGAGGGCTGTTAAAGTGCTTGCCTTTCAAGTGCAAGGCCCTGAGTTTGATTCCTCAGCACCGCATAAAGCTGGGCATGGTGGCACATAGCTGTAATCCCAGCACTAAGAAGGCTGAGGCAGGAGGATGGCCCCATGAGTCCAAAGCCAGCCTGGTTACACAGTTCAGGAGCAGCCTGGGCTACAGAGCAATAACCTGTCTCAAAAAAAAAAAAAAAAAAAAGGGTCAGGTGATGGACCAGAATACAAGATTCAGAGTCAAGCAAAGTTAGTTAGAAGCCTGGTTTTCCTCAGTGTCCTCCTCTGAAATGGAATGTAGTGTATCTACTTCATAGCACTGTTACACAAAATAAATGGAATCATGTATATAAAGTGCTTGTCAGCTGTGCCTAGTAGTCCAGGTCTCTAATCCCAGTATTCTGGGAGGTAGAGACAGAAGGATTGCAAAGTAAGCCAGGCCTGGGCAATTTTATCACTTAGTGAGACCCTATTCCCACCCCCCACCCCCCCCGCCCAAAAGAAAAAAAAAAGAAGAAGGGATGGGGATATAACTCTGGGCAAAGGCTCTGGGTTCAATTTCCAATGCCAAAAATGAATAAACAGATTTTCAACTGGGTATGTTGCGACAGACTTGTAATTCCAGCACTCTGGAAGGCTGAGGCAGGAGGACTGTGAGTTTCAGCGTAGCCCGGGCAACTTAACAATACCGTCTCAAAAAAAAAAAAAAAAAAAAAGAAAAGAAAAAGGAAAAGAAAGAAAGTGAAAAAGAGGGCTGGAAATATGTCTGAAGTGCTTTTTTTTTTTTTTTTTTTTTTTTTTTTTTTTTTTTTTTTTGAGACAGGATCCAAGCTGTTCCTGAACTCACTAAGTAGCCTAGGCTGGCCTTGAACACAAGGCAATCCTCCTGCCTCTGCCTCCTGATATCTGTGATTATAGGCTTGTGTGATCACACTCTGCTTATGTGGTCCTGGGACACTGAAATCAGGGCATTGGCCTGTTAGGCAACTGCTTTAACTTTTGCTATTCTATCCCTGAAGGGCCTGATTTCAATCCTTTGTATGGCTAGAGTCTGTAGGTCTTTTGTTTGTTTTTGTTTTTTTGAGACAAGATCTTGCTCTGTAGTCCAGGCTGGTCTTGAATTTGCTGTACAGCCCAGACTGGCCTCAAACTCACAGTAATCTTCCTGCCTCAGCCTCCCAAGTACTAGGATTACAGGTATGTGCCACCACAGCCTGTCTGTTGTCTTTAATGTCAAGATAATAATATGAGTTTTTACAAAGCCATATGTGATTAATGGCAATGAAGGGTATAAATAGTAGATGTCATATCGTCATGAGAATTGAGATGATGAGAGCTACAGAGAGCAAGAAAAACACTTTAAAGCCAGGCCTAGTAGCACAGGCATGTCATCCCTACATTCTGGGAGGCAGGAGGATCTCAAGTTTGTGCCCCACGTGGGCAATTTAATGATATAGTGAGACCCTGTCTCTGAATCAAAAATAAAAATGGGCAAGGCCTTTTTGGAACTTATTCTTGTTCTTGAAACAAAGGTAGTGAACTCTTAAGACAGGGCCAAGGTGGGCTGGTGTGACTATGGACAAACCCAGTCCAAAGAGGGCAGTCTCTGCTCAGTTCCTGTGAGCTGAGGTTGTACAAGAATCTAGGTCAGCCTGACCTTTCAGTTTGCATGGAATGTTGCCTGTCCCACAAAAGCTCCCAGTTGTTAAATACAGATGAATGATTGATACAGAAAAAAAAAAATGAAACTAGTGAAACCAAACATGATTGGAAAATCTTGTTTGGTTTATGGGCC
The DNA here is from genome assembly GCA_004027205.1 of Ctenodactylus gundi. Lineage (NCBI taxonomy): Eukaryota > Metazoa > Chordata > Mammalia > Rodentia > Ctenodactylidae > Ctenodactylus > Ctenodactylus gundi. Next base: position 9,684 of record PVKB01007314.1, on the reverse strand, counting down.
ACCAGTTTGTGGCTTGTCCTTTAAAGGCCAGGTTAATACAGTAAAAGCAGCAAGGGAGTGGGTTAAAAAGAGGGGGAAGTTTAGGATGCTTTTGAGGTTATCTGGTGTGGACCGGCTGGCTTACCTGTGTGGCACGGGAAAGGAGAGGAAAAAGGCAAATGAATCCATTCTTTTAGAGCACCTAGAGTGTTCGTGTAAAAGGTCAGGATTTTTGGCACTGAGAAGCCATTTATAGCTCTGTTTTTGTTTAAGTTGGGCTGCTTACGATAGTCTTGAACTCAGCACAACTTCCCACATTCCTCCCACCTCAGCCTCCACAGTAAATGAGATATAGACATGTACCATCATGCCAGGCTTTAATCCTAGTGTTTTTTTTTTTTTTTTTTTTTTTTGAGGCGGGGTCTTTCTCTGTAACCCAGGCTGGTCCTGCAATCACTATGGAGCCCAGTCTCGCCTTGGACTCACCCTAATCCTCTTGTCTCAGCCTCCTGAGTGTTGGGATTACAGGCATGCACCACCACACCCAGCTTATGTGGTGCTGGGGAATTGAACTCAAGTACTTAGTGCTTGACTTAACACTTGACTTAGTGCTTGTTAGGTAAGGGCTTTAACCACTCCAGCCCCTAGTGTTTTTTTAATTGTTGTTCTTTTTCTCAGCACTGATGATTAAACTCAGGTCCTCTGCCCTGACCTCAGCCCTTCTATATTTTTTGAAACAAACCACTAAATTCCTAAATTGCCCAGGCTAGGCTTGAACTTGTGTTCAGATTACAGGCATGTGCCATCACACTGGGCCTCATTCTTAGGTTTTTGTTTTTTCTTGTTGTTTTGCTTTTCTTGAGAATTTAGCCTTTGCACTAAGCTACATCCCTATTTGTTTTTAATTTTTTTTTTCTTTTCAAAGAGGGGGCTTTATTTTGGAACCAAGAAAACAGGTAAAAGCTTCTGTTCATCATGTCCCGAAGTGGCTGTTTTTTAGTTTTGAAGTTTGGACTGGGTCTTGCTAAGTGGCTAAATTGTCCAGGATGAGCTCCTCCTGCCCTTGCTTCCCAGAATGCTGAGATTATAGGGCTGTGCCACCAAGCCCATCTTTAATTTTTTTAATGAATTGGTGATGTTGCTGGGTGTGGTATATACCTGTAATCCCAGTATCTGGGAGGCTGAGGCAGGAGGATTGCCGTGAGCTCAAGGCCAGCCTCGGCTAAACAATGAGTTCAGGACCAGCCTGGACTACAAAATGAGACCCTGATTAAACAAACAAACAAAAAAGTAGATAGGGGCTGGAGGAATGGTACAGTGGTTCAAATGCTTGCCTAGCAAGCACAAGGACCAGAGTGCCATTCCCAAGCACCACATGAGCTGGGTATGGTGGCACAAGCCTGTAATTCCAGCACTAGGAAGGATAAGGTAGGAGGATTGCCCTGATTCCAGGGCTAGCCTGGGCTACACAGTGAGCTTAGGACCAGCCTGGCCTACAGAGCAAGACCTATCTAAAAAAAAAAAAAAAAAGGTTAAGTAATAAATTGGTGACATATATCCTAATAGTGAGGCTCAATAAACTATGATTATATATTTGATGAACTGTGAGGCCCCATTTTAAAAACTCCTATAACATGGTTTATATCTTTTTTATAATTTTATTGTGGTAAAAAGTTCACATGCCATAACATTTTACTTTTTAAAAAAATACATGAATTCCAAATTCTATAACACATTAGAACCATGGGGTTTGGGGAATTAGTGAGCGTCTATGTCCACCCCTTTTTCAGAGGTTCACCCCTTTCCTATCTGACTGCTGCCTCTCTAACCTGCCATTCATGCTAGGACCTTTTTAATTTTTTTTCCTTGAGACAGTGTCTTGCTCTGTAGACAAGGCTGGCCTTCGACTCACAGCGATCTTCCTGCATCAGCCTCCCGAGTGCAGGGAATACAGGTGTGTGCCATCACTCCCAGCTTATGTGGTGCTCGGAAAACAGAACTCAGGTACTCAGCTTTATTTAGCACTTGCTAGGCAAGTGTTTTAACTGCTGAGCCATTCCTCCAGCCCCGTACATCTTCTTTTACCATTCCTCTATGAATGGGCAGGTAGGTTGTTTCCAGGATTTGGCTATTATGAATTGTGCTACTGTAAACATGAATATGCAAGTGTCTTTTTGGTATGTTGACTATTTCTTTTGAGGACATGCCCAATAGGGCAGTAACTGGATCAAATGGAATTTCCATTCTCAGCTTTCTAAGGAACCTCCAGACTGCTTTCTGTGGTGGTTGTACCACACTGCATTCCTGTCTGCAGTAGAGAGTCATCCCATCCAGTCCAGTCCAGTCCAGTCCAGTCCTGTCCTGTGCCATCCCACCCTGTCCCCATCTCACTGGAGTGAGATGAAACCTTAACATTGTTTTTATTGCATTTCTCTGATAGCCAATGGCAAAGAACACTTTTTTATATGCTTGTTGACCACTTGTACTTCTTCTGTGAAGTTTCTTTTCATTTCAGCTGCCCACTTCTTGATGAGATCATTTATTTTAGGAGGTTTTATGTTTTTCAGTTCATTGTATATTCTAAGTATTTATCTTTGGTCTGAAGTGTTACTGGTGAGAATCTTTTGCCACTCGGTAGGTTGTCTCATCACTTTGCTGACTGTTTCTTTTGCTGTGCAAAAACATTTTGATATAAATAAAAAAAGAAACAAAAAGTTGGATTTTGAAAAGATAAACAAGATTGATAAGGCCCTTGCTAAACTTTCAAAAACAAAAGAGAGGGGCTGGAGGAATGGCTCAGTGGTTAAAGCATTTGCCTACCAAGCACTAAGACAAGCACTAAGTACCTGAGTTTGATTGCTCAGCATCACATAAACCAGGCATGGTGGCACAAGCAAGCCTGTAATCCCAGAACTTGGGAGGCTGAGGCAGGAGGATTGCTGTGTGAGTCCAAGGCCAGCTTGGGCTTCATAGTGAGTTCAGAACCAGCCTGGGCTACACAGTGAGACCCTGTCTGAAAAAAAAAAGGAAAAAAAGAGGAAAACCTACATCTATACAATCAGGAATGAAAAAAGTGAAATTACAACAGAAGATAACAAGGAAATCCAAAGGATAATAATAAGTTACTTTGAAAAGTTATGCTCCAGTAACTTTACAAATCTAAAAGAAATGGGTGAGTTCCTAAACATCAACCACCAAAGAAGAAATTAAACATCTGAATAGGCCAATATCCACCTAAGAAATCAAGGAATAAAAACACTTCAAACAAGAAGAGCCCAGGATCTGATGGACTCCCAGCAGAATTCTATAAAAAATTTAGAGATTTAGTGCCAATGTTCACCAAACTTTTTCAAGAAATTCAAAAGGAAGAAAAATTGCCCAACTCATTCCTTGAAGCAAGCATAATTCTAATTCCAAAACCAAAGAGTCAACAAAAGAAGAAAACTACAGGCTAATATCCCTAATGAATATAGATGCAAAAACACTCAATAAAATCCTTGCCAATAAATGCAGCAGATCATAAAGAAGATAACACACTATGACCAAGTGGGCTTCACCCCAAACATGCAAGGTGAGTTCAACATACGCAAATCAATAAATGTAATACAACACATTAACAGATGCAAAGATAAAACTGATATAATTATCTCAATAGATGCAGAGATTTGACAAAATCCAACACCCATTTATGATAAACACTCTGAAGAAAATAGGAATAGAGGGACCCTACCTCAACATGATTCAAGTTATTTATTTATGTCCTGAACTCACTGTGGAGCCCAGACTGGCCTTGGTTTCTCAGCAATCCTCCTGTCTCAGCTTCCGGAGTGCTAGGATTACAGGCATGCACCACCACATCCGGCATATGTAGTGCTGGGGAACAGAACTCAGGTACTTAGTGCTTGATTGAGCACCAAGCACTTTAACCAATGAGCCATTCCTCCAGCCCCAATTCAAGCTACTTACAATAACCCCTCAGAAAATATAATTCTAAATGGAGAAAGACTGAAAGCATTCACACTAAATTGAGAAGCAAGACAAGGATATCCACTGTCACCCTTGCTATTCAACTTAGTGCTTGAAGTTTTGGCAAGAGCCATCAGGCAAGAGCAAGAAATAAAAGGAATATGCGTCAGAAGGGAAGAAGTAAATATATCTCTATCTGCAGATGACATGATATTCTAAATAGAAGACCCAAAAAATTCAACCCAAAGACTCTTAGAACTAATAAATTCAGTGTAGTAGGTTATAAAATCCATACCCACAAATCAATAGCATCCTATATACCAATAATGAATCCAAAAAGAAATCAAGAAAACAACCCCCTTCACAATAGCAACAATAATAATAAAAAATACTTAGGAATAAACCTTACCAAAGAGGTGAAAGACCTATGCAAATAAAACTACAAAACCCTAAAGATAGAGATTGAAGAGAACTTTTGAAAATAGAAAGATATTGCATGTTTCTGGATAGGAAGAACTAATATTGTAAAAATGGCCATACTCACAAAGCTATACAGATTCAATGCAGTATCAATCAAAATATCAACTATATTCTTCTCAGAACTAGGAAAAAAACCACCTTAAAATTCATATGGAACCAGAAAAGACCCAGAATCTCTAAACCAATTCTGAGTATTAAGGGCAAAGCTGGAGGAATCATGTTCCCAGACGTCAAAAAATACTACAAAGCAATAGTGATTAAATCTACATTGTACTGATAATAAGAACAGATAAGAGGACCAGTGGAACAGAATTGAGAATACTGAAACAAACCCAAACATCCTTAGTCAACTGATCTTGGCCAAAACAACCCACTGGAGAAAAGACAGCATCTTCAACAAATGGTACTGGGAAAACTGGATCTCCACATGCAGGAGAATGAAACTAGACCCATATCGTCTCCACACACTAAAATCAGATTAAAATGAATCAAAGACCTGAACATCAAAACAGAAACACTGAACTTACTGGAAGACAAAACAGGTAAAACCCTAGAACAATATGGATAGGAAAGTTTTCTTCTGAACAGAGCACCAACTCCACAAGAAATCTCAGAAAGAATCTATAAATGGGAATACATTAAATTAAAAAGCTTTTGCACAGTAAATAATCAGCAAGGTGAAGACACAATCCATAGAGTGGGAAAAGTTATTCACCAGTAACACATACCTGTTTTCAAGTCAGGGAATTTGGGGTGGGGCTGGGAACATAGTGCAGTGGTTAGAGCAGTTGCCTAGCATATGCAAGGCCCTCGGTTCTATCCCCAGGACCACATTAAAAAGTAGCTGAACATGGTAGCACACATTTGTTAATCCCCCCACTCAAGAAGTTTGCCTTGAGTTCAGGGACAGCCTGTACTACAAGGTGAGACTCTGTCTCAAATAAATGAAGACAACAACAAAAAACCAATGGTCTAAAAGCTAGAAGTGGGCCTGGGGGTATGGCTGATTGTTTAGGAAGCTTGCCTAGTAAGTGCAAGGCCCTGGGTTCGATTGCCCAGCATCACATAAGCCAAGCCTGGTGATACATGCTTGCAATTCCAAAACTCTGGAAGCTGAGGCAGGAGGATTGCCTGGAGTTCCAGGCCAGCCTGGGCTACATAGTGAGTTCAGGACCCATTAGACTATAGAGGAAGACTCTGCCTCAAAAACCAACCAAACAAAAAAGTTCAGCCTAGAAAAAGTAACATTTGTGACAGCACCTCCATAATAGTGGAGAAGTGTACAGATATATACATGGTTGCCAGAAATGTTGATGTATTTTGTCTGGTTTTCAAAGGTCATTTATTTATATAAAGAACAAAGATCAATCAATGATATATTGCATGTCTTTTGATAACTATTTTGCCATCTTTCAGTGAGCTTCATAATTCCTCATTCATAGAAGGATCTGTTGTTATTGTGAAAAACTGAACAAAAACGATTTACAGCCTCATCTGAATTGGATATTATACCAGGCAAGGAGTTTTGAAGAGACTGAAACAAATGGGAGTCTGACAGCTCAAAGTCAGGTAAATATGTTGGGTATGGCAACACATCCCATGCAAGCTTCAGTAACTTTTTTTTTTTCTCCAATAACTTTTGATGGGTGATCAAACTTGTGTGGTCTCGTGTGCCTTGGTGGAACATAATTCCTTGATGATTAATAACCTTTGGATGTTTCTGGGTGATGGATTCATTTATGTTTGCATTGTTTGATTCCTTGATAGGAGCTCGAAAAACATGATACCTTTAAAATCCTGCCACACTGAGAGCACAACCTACTTCTGATGAATGTCTGTTTTTGATGACATTTGAGGTTGAATCATCATGTTGGGACCAAGACCGTTTGGGCACTACATTTTTATCAACAATTTACTTCTTATCCCCAGTTATCAGTTGCTTCAGAAAAGGATCATTTTCCTCATGTTTAATGAGCATATAACAGATGTTTACGTGCACTGTCAGATCAACTTCTTTGATTTTGTGAGGAACCCAGATATTGAACTTGCTTATATATCCCAGCTTCAGGTGGTCATGAATGCTTGAATGATGGATGCCCAATGTTTTCGCAATTTCTCGTGTCATGTAACATGGATTTGACTTTATCAGTGCCTTTATTTTTTTATTATCAACCTCAGTGGCCCTCCTGGACCAAGGACCATTGTTTAGATCAAAATGTCCAGCACAGAATTTTGTGAAAAATTGTCACCATGGATATTCTTGAACAGCATTGTCACTAAACTTTCACAAACTCAACATGCATTCGTCCCAATATGAAAGTGAAACAGTAAAATATGGTGAAAATGCAGGGGTTTTTTTGAGACAGTTTTTTGCTCTGTAGTCTAGGCTGGTTCTGAGCTGACTATATAGCCCAGACTGGCCTCAAATTCAGAACAATCCTCCTGCCTCAGCCTCCTGAGTGCTTGTTTACTTAGCACTTGCTAGGCAGGTGCTTTAACCTCTGAGCTATTCTTTCAGCCCTGAAAGTTTGATCTTCCATCTTCAATTTGTAAAATCTCCAAAGTTCAACCAAACCACTCAATACTTTTTTTTTTTTTTAGAATGAAGCTAGAACTGGCAGCTCTCAAATAACATAGCAGTAACATAGCTGTAACATAGATGTGACCTGCTTAGGAAATGGCTCTAACACTTCCAAAAATGAACTAGCACTAGTTGTTGCAAAAGTATCATTACTTTGACAGCTGTGTATATATATATATATATATATATATATATATATATATATATACACACACACACACACACACACACACACACATGTACACACACATATGTAAAACATCTTTTTTAATTCCTTTTTTGCAACAAAGATAGTTTTATTTTGAAAACATTGACGGGGATAAAAGATTCTGCAAACTAGAAAGGGTCCAGAATTGGCTTGCTCAGAAAGCGTATTTAATATGCAATGTAATACCAACTGGTAACTGTTTCTCAAGATTGGATTTTTAAAGAAAGGACTGTGATCCCAGTACCTAGGAGGCTGAGGCAGGAAGACTGCCATGAGTCAAGGTCAGCTTGGGCTCCATAATGAGTTTAGTACCAGTCTGGACTACAGAGCAAGATCCTGTCTCCAAAAAAAGAAAAAAATGTTAGGGATGGTGATACATGCTTGTAAATTCTAGGATTGGCATTACTAAGGGAGGATCACCAGTTTGAGGCCAATTTGGTAAGACCCTGTCTGAAGCAATGTCAATTCCATGTATCTCATTAGAAATGGACACCATTATGTTTTGGATCTTCTGGCTATATTTTTGTTTTGGGTTTTCGTTTGAGACAGAGTCTCACTCTGTTATCCAGGCTGCCCTCAAATTCATGGCAGTCCTCCTGCCTCACCTTCCATAGTGATGAAATTACAAGCATACATACCACACTACATTTCTGACTTCCTCTTGGAATTCTAGCTTATTATTAGCATTGGTAATACTGATACTTTTATTTGCCGAGTAATTGAGTATCTAAATGTCATCAATGCAGTAGTGGCCATCCATTGGCAGTAAGAGAGTCAACCCCTCTGAAAAATTTTAAAATCCACCTTCCTCAGGTCCTACCACAGGGGTCTGTCACAATGAGCAAACACTTTTTTTTTTTTTTTTTTTGGAGACAGGGTCTTGCTCTATAGCCCAGGCTGGCCATGGACTCACGGCAATCCTCCTGTCTCAGCTTCCTGAGTGCTGGGATTACAGGTGTGCACCACCACACCCAGTTTATGTGGTGCTGGGGAATTGAACCAGGGTACTTAGTGCTTGTCCAGAAAGCACTTCAACTGAGCTATTCTTCCAGCCCCAAATACTGAATTTTGAAACAAACTCACTCATACCTTTTGTGGAATTCCCTCCACTTCTTCTGTAACCATCAGCCTCCCTAGCTGAAGTTAAGAATCCCTCTGTGGTTGAAGTCAACAATCCTTCAGATGGTAACTTTAGAATTCCTGGTACAGTGTAGGTTTTCTGAGAGATTGGCGGAGCAATTCAGGGCAGTCCTTGGACGACCTCATCTTCCTGAGTCACTTCTCGGATCCTCAAATTGGGTCTCACTCTGCAGTCCAGGTTGGTCCTGAACTTACTATGTATCCCAGGCTGGCCTTGAACACATGATGATCCTCCTGCCTTAACCTCCTGAGCGCTAGAATTATAGGCATGGGCCAGCGAGCCCAGTTTATGTGGTGCTGGGAATCGACTCGGGGCCTTGAGCTTGGTAGGCAAATACTTTAACCCCTGAGTTTTTCCTCCAGCCCCTCAAATCTTTGTAAACACCTCAATCTCTCTACCTGGCGCGTGGTTCCTTCCTGTCACGTAATTCACCTCAGTCCTCCTGACAGTGTACTTACTCTGACCTAAATAAACTCTTTACCATATCTTTGCCTCCGAGGTAAATTCTTTTTCCTGGCCCCTGACGCCATTTACACAAGTCATCTCACAAAATATATGAAGTCCTAGTTCATGCAGTGAATGCGAAGCAAGAAAGTGAGTTACTGGAAAACCAAACACTAGCTTCCCAGGAGAGAAGTAAAGACACGTGCAAGGCATTCAAGAGGGTGGTAACTGGGCTCTGTTGTGGGCTAAAGATTCCGGACGGCTGGCTTGTGCCTAGGCTGAGTCCTAGTCTGTGACAGGAAGGTAAAAAGCTGAGATTCCCATGAAGGAAGGTGTCTTGCCTCATAGCACTTGCGGCCGTCTGTATTTTTTCCGCTCCCATTCCTGCGGCTATGCGGTGGTCACGGCCATTAGGAGGGTGCCCGTGGTACGTACGTCACGGGAGACAGAAGGAAAGTAACAGAATCACCAGTGCTTCGCGAAGTGAAGACGAGAGAAGCCGACCCTTCCGCCCTGCCTCTTTAGTCCGCTTCACCAAGTGCTGCTGTCCCCACGCTCGCGCTTGCAAGGGGCGGAGCTTCCGGGGGCGGCGCTTCCGGAGGTGGGACTAAGAAAAAACCGGCCTCCAGCCCAATCCCGGCTCCCCGCCCGCGACAGGAAGCGGCGGCAGAGCCCAGCAGCCGGCGAAGCGGCACCCGTACGCGTGCGCGCGCTCTGGGGCGCCCAGGGGAGGAGACGGGGGGAAGGGCGGGCGGCAGGGGCGCGGCTGCACGCGCTGGTTGGGCGCGCGTGGGTCATGTGGTGAGGAAGGGGGCGGAGCTCCGGGGCCGTGGGAGGGGGCCGGAGGAGAGTGAAGGAGCGAGGGAAGGCAAGCGGGGAAGGGAG
>PVKB01007313.1:22500-38268 GCA_004027205.1 Ctenodactylus gundi | reverse complement strand
AACAACTTTGATCAGAAGAGATCCTCACCACGACACATCATAATTAAAATTCTAGAAACCCAACACAAGGAGAAAATACTAAGAGCAGTAAGAGAAAAACAGAAGGCGACCTAAAAGATAAGCCCATCAGGATAACTGCAGGCTTCTCAATCCAAACTCTAAAAGCAAGAAGATCATGGAGCAATGTCATCCAAGCACTGAAAGAACATAAATGCCAACCAAGACTGATATATCCAGCAAAATTATCTTTTAATTTAAAGGGAGAACTTAAAACTTTCCATGACAGAGACAGCTTAAAGGAATTTGCAGCCACAGAGCCAGTATTGCAGAGAATACTTAAAGGAAACTTAGAAACTGAAAGGGAGGCCAGCGTCACCAATGACCCCAGAGGAAAGTGACAACAGCTAGAGGAGAACGAGCTGAGGAAATAAGTATGTCAGTAATCAGTGAAATATGAGAAAATAAGTTATGAAAATTAAAAAATTCTGAAATAACTAAATTTGCTTTCATATCTGTTACATAAAGTATATTTATGTGATACAGATTTAAGTTCATTTAATGTAGCAATGTGATATAGTTTTAACTTTGTTTTATTGTAACAATTCACTTATTAGGTCACTAATGAAAATTTATCCTAAGGAAACTGACTGATACAAAGATAACCCTGTGAATGTACAAGTATGCACCTTCCAATATTCAGGTAAGGCATTTGAAATTTAATTTTTTTTCTTCTTTCCCAAATTTACTAGTCTACTGAACTACATTCTTGTAGTTATTTTCTAATGTGAACTGGTGGGTAAGGCCAAGTTTAATAATAACAAGAAAGATATAGCAAAACATAGAGAAAAAAAAACTTTTAGTGAATATCCCAATGAAGGGATCGGTTGGATTCAGAGAGGAGATATCAAGATTTAACTACTGTGAACCCATTCGAGGAAGAGAAAGCCGAGTCAGAGTGGTGACTTGAGTGAAATGACTTAGGTGTGGAAGATTAATACTTTAAACACTGTACGGTTTCTTTGACTTGGAAAACCCAGAACACAGACATTCTTTGGAACCATATGAAGTGATAGCCGCAGTCAAAGGAAGGAATAGGGAGGGGGTGAGAGGGTAGAAAATGGGAAGTAATTGTGAACTCGATATGATACATAGGTGTACAAAACACCCAAATTCACTGTAAATATTATGTATTACATTTGTATATTAATAAAATAGTGGGGAAAAGTCTGTGAAACAGCCTCCCATAATTATTTTAATTATATTACTAATTATATTTCTATTAATTATATTACTCTGCAAAACACTATATTCAATATGGGGAATTGGGAAAAAATTCTTAATCTGTAAACGTTTTATTATGTGTATGATGTGTATGGATATTTAGCAAAGAGGGTGCAGTAGCAGAAGGCAGTGGTTTTCATTTGGGATATTTTTAGTTCTAAGAACTGTAAGAGACTGTAAATAAGTGGCTTTTGGAATCTTCTCCCTGAAGTTGTCATTGAGTGGTGATGATAAAAGATCATACAGCTTTAGTCCACTGGCTAACAACTCAGTTGACTATTAGTTCAACCTGTGACTCTTGAGTTTTATGTCTCAATTTCATGCTGTGTAACGTAATTTGTAATAATGATCTTGTTTCTTCCTGCTCTTCTTTAGGAAAGAACTAACTCGGAAATAACTATGCCATTATACCTATTGCTTTATGTGTGATATACTTTTGAGATACAGAATTAAGTTCATTTAATGTAGTGATTCATTTATTCAGTCAGAAAGATAAGCTTAGCCTACAAAATCTGAATGATGCAATGATAACCCTAATGTCTTTTGTATAGCAGCACAATTGATAATAGCCAAATCTTGGAAGAAGCCAATATGCCCAAGCACAGATGACTGGATAAAGCTGTGGTATATATACACAATGGAGTACCGCTCTGCCATTAAGAATGACACACTTGAGTCATTTTTTAGAAAAATGCAAGCACCTTGAAACCATTCTGCTCACTGAAATGAATCAGACCCAGAAAGTTCTATATTATATGGTTTCTGTAATGTGAGAAAACCAAACCATAAAAAATGTAAGAGACATGGAAGAAAGTTAAGAAGAAAGACTTTGTAGAGAAAGGGAAAGGATGGAAAGAAGAAAGGGAAATAATATGTTAAAGTGACAACAGCTAGAGGAGAATGAGCTGAGAAAAAAGTAAGGCTATGCATGAAATTAGGGATGAATTGATAGGAAAAAGGATAAGCCAAATAGGGCAAAATGTTAATAATTAGTGAAATGAGTAAATAATTTATGAAACTCAAAAAATCTGAAATAACTAAGCATAACTAATATCTGTTGCTTTACCTGTAGTGTACTTATGTGATACAGATTTAAGTCCATTTAATGTAGCAAACTGATAAAGTCTTAAGCTTGTTGAATGAAGCGATTCACTTTTTCTGATGCTGAATGTGAGTTTATCCTCTTCGAGGGGCAAAAAGATAAGCAGCACCAAAGTAACTTGTAGGAAAGGTGACATCTAAAGAGAAAATGTAATAAAAAAATACACTGATAATTAAATCATCTGATTGATATACTTCTACAACAGTACCAGCTGTTCCATAAAATCTGTGAAATCTCCCAACATCATTATTATTAGTAATAGTATAGTAGTGTGCAAAACAGAATTACTAATAATGCAATACAGGGAATTGACAAAATATTTTATGAATATGAATGCATGAATATATGGATGGATAGGCAGATAAAATTATAAACCAAATCTAGCAAAATATTAGTAATCAGTGAAATGTGAGTACACAAGTTACGAAAGTTAAAAAATCCTAAAGTAACTATATTTGCCTTCATGTGTCACTTTAAGTATATTTACGTGATACAGATTTAAGTTTAATGTAGCAATGTGATATAGTTTTAACTTCGTTTTATTGTAGCAATTCACTCATTAGGTCACTGATGAAATTTATCCTAAGAAAACTGATGTAAAGATAACCCTGTGAATGTACAAATAAGTACCTTCCAGTATTCAGCTAAGGCATTTGAAATTTAACTTTTTTTCTTCTTTCCCAAATTTACTAGTCTTTTGAATTACATGCTTGCAGTTATTTTCTAATGTGGACTGGTGGGTAAGGCCAGGTTTAAGAATATCAACAAAGATATAGCAGAATACAGGAAAAAAACCTTTTGGTAAATATCCCAATAAAGAGATTGGTCGGATTCAGAGAAGAGGCATCAAGATTTGAACACTGCGATCCATTCGAGGAATAGGAAGCTGAGTTAGAGTAGTGACTTAAGTGAAATAATTTAGATGCGGAAAATTAAATATGTTAAGTATTATATAGTCTCTCTGACTTGGGAAACCCAGAACACAGACATTCTATAGAACCACACGAAGTGCTAGCCCAAGTTGGGGGAAGGGATGGGAAGGGTGTAGGAGGGTCAAAAATGGGAAGGGACTGTAAGGTTGATATGATATATATGTGCACAAAATACTCAAGTTCATTGTAAACACTATGTATTGCATATGTATATTAATAAAAATACTGGAAAAAATGTTAAAAAAAGAGCCAAATGGGAATATTGTGGTTTACCTGGAACATCACACAAAAGTCTCATATACTTGAATGTTATAGATTGTCTATGGAACCATTCGCTATTGGGAGACTGGGGCCTCATCTGGAGGGCTAGACTGCAGGCATGTAAACTGGATTATAAGCGTGAAGTGGGGACTTACCACAACTTCCACATCTGGATCCAGGAGGGGCTGATCACTGGGAGGAGACCTGGAAGGATATATAAGCTGCTTCCTGCCTTCCTTGGAGGACTAGACTCAGCTTGCCTTGCCTTGACTTCCTGTTTGTGATGTCCTGAGAAGCTGCCTCCACCTCTGCCTCTGCCATGTACTTCCACTGTTGTCAGCTGCCCCCGAATGACCTGTGACTTTCTGAAATTGTGAGCTAAAAATGAACCTTTCCTCCCCTAAATTTGTGGATGTCAGGTATTGAGTCACAGCAATGAAAAGTAATTAAGATGGGGTGATAATGGGAGTTAGGGGAGAAGGGGAGGGTTGTGGGAAGGTCAAAAAAGGGGAGGGGAAAGGACTATAATTTGGATGTGATATGTACGTGCACCAAATACTCAAGTTCCATGTAAACATTATGTATTGCAAGATACATATATATCACCAATAAAATGGGGGGGAAATAAGAAACAAGTTACTGCCCTGAGAAAGTAAACAAGCAAATACCCAGTTAAGTGAGAACCCAGTAATGATCACATATAAAATTAAATGAAATACGGGCTAGGAGCATAGCTCAGTGGTTACAGCACTTGCCTAAGAAGTGTAAAGCCCTGCGTTTGATTCTCTAGCACCATATAAACTGGCATGGCATAAGCCGTAGTCCCTGAGGCAGGGGAATTGCTGTGAGTTTATGGCCATCCTGGGCTAGAGAGTGAGTTCAGGACCATCTTGAAATACACAGCAAGACCCTGCCTCAATCAATCAATCAATCAATCAATTATTCCATCAATCAATCAATGCCTGGGCAAGACGTAGCATTTGAGAAACAGAAAAGGCTCCTGTCAAAAGACACGAGTCAATGTACTGATGACGATGCTGAAGACCTTTTATGGAGTATACACACAGCTAGATATTACCATACTGTTTTTCAAAATGGCCTTATCAACTGGTAGCCAACATGTAATGTATAAAATTTTCCCACTTTTCCTTCATACAATGGTGGATATATTACTAAATTTCTGAAAACCAAAAGTATGTTAAATAGCATTATAACAGGATTTAAAAATATTAATTTTCCTGATAAGGCTGACCATCTTTATACATGACTTACTAAAATAGTTACAGGGTATTTACAGAATCAGAGAATGAGTACCTTTTGGTGAATTTGGCTTACTTTCCCTTTTGAGAGGCTAAGATTCAATAAGAAAACTAAAGTATGTATAGTTACAGTTTTAAATTTTTATTAAAATATTTTCCATAGCATATATCCAACCTTCTTTGAATACACTGATACATGAAACATTACAAAGGACAAAATTTAATTAAAAATCATTCATAGTCTCATTACCTAAGGTACTGACTGAAAATGCACATAATTTTGAAATTCAAAAAGTACAAAATTTTAAGTTCAACACAAACTCATTTGGCAGCAAATATGGTTTCTACTGACATAAATATTTACAGACTACATATACTACTTAATGTAAATACATATTTCACTGCAGAAAAGTTAATGTTTAATTATAGAGCCCTTCTCTAGATACTATAAGGTAACTGCATAGACTACTGTTCTAAAATTTAATTATTTAGAATTTAACATTTGATATTTTCCATTAGTCATTTTCTCTCAACATGTAAAAAATTTATATGTATATATATAAATGTATCTAGAACATATCATTTTATACAATGAAAAATTTTGAAAATATAGCTTTTCATATTATAGATATGAAAGCCTATTTAAGATTATTCTATCAGATATTTAGACCAATCCCACATTACATGGAACTCTGATGAACATCCCTACCCATAATTTTTATGGACATGTAATTTCTTATTACCCCAAAATTAAAAATACTACACAGTATGAAATTAACCTCTTTTTCAGTGAACCAGAGCTCATTTACCAACAGCTCTTTTTTCCTACTGTGATAAACCACCTTCTCTTTTTTTACTAACAAAAATTAAAACAAATACTAAATCAATTTCTATATTATTTCATCAATTGGCACTCTTAATTTAAAAACTGCCAGATATCTATTAAAACACTAATGAGCACATCAAAGTTTAAACTACAAAGATATAAAAGTATAAAGAGAAGAATAAAAAAACTGGAACACTAAGAGAAGAGATACATCTAAAGGTCATAATGTGACAACAGATCCAAATACAGGTCAGAAAAAAGTGGAAAAGTAATTTTTAAATAATAAAATTTCAAATCATCAATCTAAAGCGAAAGGGTTTACTGAATAAGTGCTAAATAGGGCCTAAGGGGGAAAAGAAAACACACACACACACACACACACACACACACACACACACACCCCTCATGTATGTACATTATTTCCAAAGCTCCAAGAAAATTAAAGCTCTCAAAAGGAGAAAAATAGGTCACCCATAAAAGAATCTGACTGATATTATATTTCACATTAATAATACCAGAAGATGATGGAGCAATCTCTTCAAAGTTTTGAGAGGAAATGATTTATAACTGAGATTTATAACTATAATAAAGGATGCTTAAAATTCATTAACTCATTTAGTAATTATTTACTGAAAGGCTACTATATGCCAAGCACGACTTTATGTACTAAGGATATACCAATGAATAAAACTACAAAAATCCTTGCCCTCTGGCACTGCTTAGTGAAGGACATAAAGACAGATAAGCACGGTAGAACATGGTAGATTATGATGAGTACTATAGAGAAAAAGCAGGGAAGGAGGACTGGTGAAATGGGAGTATACTTTAGATGGATAACC
This sequence comes from Ctenodactylus gundi, assembly GCA_004027205.1. Classification (NCBI taxonomy): domain Eukaryota; kingdom Metazoa; phylum Chordata; class Mammalia; order Rodentia; family Ctenodactylidae; genus Ctenodactylus; species Ctenodactylus gundi. Next base: position 31,768 of record PVKB01007313.1, on the reverse strand, counting down.
AGGAAGGCCTCTCTGCAAAGAGGCTGGATGAGTTCAGATCTGAAAAGAGGCAACAGGTCAAATGTTAAAGAAGTCACAAGACAAGGAAACATGCTTTGGTTACATAAAATTCAAAAACTTTACCAATATGCCACCTTCTGAGAAATTTATTTGAGAATGCATTCTATCAAACAAAATGAGAATCAAGAAAAGAAATTATAGGACCAAGATGCCACAGTCCAAATAATGTATGGTCTGACGATGGATATGGGAGAGGATGCACAAGATTTGAACTGTGCTACAAGCCTGGCAGCTAATCAGTCTAAAAAGGAATCTTACTGGGCGCACATGTGAAAATATCTTTAAGAAAAATGGAATAGACTCTTAGCAACAGAAACAAGAAAATAGAAGGTATTAGTAAGACTTTTTATCATCTTATCTCTCACTTATAAAAATGAAAAATAAGCCATAGGGTTCTTCCTTACATGCTATTGTTACAACATGCAGCATATGATGAAAAGAATCCATCCAACCTCGATTCACAGAGTGATCTCCTTGGGGCTACAGGATTCAGACAGAAATATCACCTTACACTGAATACCATCCTTAATGTAATTTAATTATAATCCATTTAATCAACTTTTAGAACACATCTATGTTAACATCTAAAATCTGTGTTAAAGTTTATTTAAAGGCTTAGAGATGCCTACCAATTTTTTTTTTCCATAAAAACTGTGCTGTAAGTGGTAGCTGACTCCTGGTCAATTAGTGAAACTAGCATTTTGTAAACATTGTAACAATATCCACGTAACTCATTTTCTGCATTAAATCTCTATTAAAATCTCTAGTATGATTTCCTTTTTCCTGAAAGACAAGTTCTCCTCTATGGACACAGAAATAACAAACACTTATTATCTGAAGAAACATTATGTTTTGAGATTTTTTTTTATTCTGTGAGTGATGAAGGAAAGGAGAAATGCACTGAGGAATCTTTGGGAGCCTGGATGTATTTAGAAGTGAGAGCCTCACCTATGTGTCAGCCTCACTCTACCCTCTTGTTAATTAGACTTCCCTACAATTCTTTAAATTTTTTTAGATTAAAAAAACTGATTAAAAAATCTATCAATATTTTAGAAATGAATTAAAATCTACACTACTGCATTTCATAAATGGAGTAAATAATGCAAAGCAAGCTGAAGACAGTGGCACTAATCATATAACTTAACTTGCATAAATAGCTTTTAAGGCTTTAACATTTCTCATGACCATAATTGAATCTGCTCTCCCAAAAGGGGGTGTCTGGTAATGTTCAACAGTTACAATTTAAGAAGAGTTGGTAATGATACTGGTCTCCTATAAAACATGAAATACAATAAATAGGTAAGAGCTCAAATTATTCAAGATAAGCTAATATTAAAATACAATTTTAAAAAGATGTAGTGAGCCAAGTAATGCTACAGAATACTAAACACAGTCAATTAACCCTCAAGATCACCACATAAAACAGGTGCTATGACTATAACCATCTTAGTATAACTAAATTGATCATCAAGGCGCGTGAGTATTGTCCAAACTCTCACAGCTATGAAATGTCAAGGAGCTGTTTTAATCCAGTGTATCTTTAGCCACCACTGATACACTTTTTGTTTAATTCTCAAACATCTGAACATGTAGAAAACTTAGATGTGCTTAATTAGGGCAAGCACAGTGAGCTGCCCAGTGAACAGCCAATCCGTCACTTCCTACTTGCTGAATGAAGAATATTATCTTTGGGGACTTCCGCTCAAGATGGCGGCTGAGTAACAGCACTACACAATGTCTCCTCATTGACCCACTTAAAAAGTTGAGAATTTAGTTAGAAAAAGTGTGTTCAGTGTAGCCAGGAAAGAAAGGAGCATCCCCAGCAACTGAAAGGTGACCAGGAGAAGGACAGAAACTCCGAAGGAATATCAAAAGCGGAGGAAAAAAAAAAAGAATCCTATCTTAGGATCGATCAGGAGGCCATAAACTTAAAGAAGTCAATCACAAGAGTATGCTGCCTTTTGCGAACACACAGTTCCAGCTTATCAAAGTTTCTGGCCAAAAGTATATGAGGGTACCTGCTGAGGGCTCAGAGAAGATTGTCATTGCTCCCAAGTAGGAAGTAATAAACAATTTTATAGCTTAAGCCACATAGTTTGGTTCTTTGTTGTTGTCGTTAATTGAAAAAAAATTTTTTTCAGTACTGGGAATGGAATCGAAGGCCTTCGGACTGAGCTACATTCCCAGCCCTTTAAAAAATTTTATATTTTGAAATAGGATCTCACTAAGTCACTAACTCGCCCAGGCTGGCCTGGTGATCCTTCCCCCCACCCCCCCCCCTCTGCCTCTCAGAGTGTACAGGCCTGGAACACTACACTGTGTTTAGTTTGGTTTCCTATTATTTGAAACTAAAAACATCTGAGGTTATGAAATCATTAGACTGATAAAGAAACAATACTTTCCAGCTGGGGGCCCCAGTAACACAGGCCTGTAATCCTAGCACCCTGGGAGGCTGAGGCAAGAGGATTACAAATTTGAGCCTGGCATGGGCAACTCAGCAACTTAGTTAAGAAATCTGTCTCAAAATCAAAAATAGAAAAAGGGCTAGAAATGTAGAGCATTGTGAAGGCCTTGGGCTTAATCCTTTGTACTACAAAAACAAAACAAGACAAAAAACAAATAATGCTTTTCTACTTTGGACTGATCCGTTCCAAACTGATAAATCATTTAGGGACTGAGACAGCTCATTTTTTTTCTTCCTGTATATAAACAAACACGAAGAAAGTACATCAGGTTTCCTATACAACCTCTCAGGTTTATTTTTCATTTATATTAAGAAATACTCATATAATATAAATCTTGTGTAAAAGGCCACATTTGATACTTAAAAGTTTTAAAACTATGAAAACCTTTGTTTTAAATAATTACGGTGGCTACTGGAGGCTAATAATCTAGAACACATATTATGCTCTACGTATCTTATCTTTTCAATGTATGAAGTATTTCTCTAACTTATCAGGGTTCCTAAACTGAGTGGGAATTAAAGTAGCTAGCTATTGATATCTATAAACTAGTATGGGGCACAAGATGTCCAATAGTGCTACAAATAAAACAATATGTTGCCAGGGAAAGTTACCTGCTTACAAATAGAGTACTGGAGGGGGGGAAAGGTCTATTTACTTGAGAAAACACACATGGGCTGCATTAATTAAGGTTTCTCACTTCAGTGTGGAACAACTGAGGCTCATCTCAGAATGTGATGATTTAGTGCTCATGGTCTGTATAGTAAAATATAATTTGAATAAAGTAACTTTCAGTCATTCTCTACTAACACTTAAGGTCATCATAAAAGACTCAAGTGACATTTTTCACTGTTCCTAAATGTAAAGTTTTTCCTCCGCAGTTTTGAGGACTGATATGAGGGCCGCATGTGTAAACTGAGGCACTCTACAGGCTCTACAACCAAGCTACATCCCCAGGCTTTGTTTGTTTAGATACAGTCTCCCTAAATTGCCCAGGCTGGCCCTGAACTTGAAATCCTTCTGCCTCAGCCTCTTGATACCTGGATTACAAGTGTGCACCAGCAACCACAATAGCTGCTAACTATTTAAAGTTAAGACTCGAGGTCTGTGAAACAAAAGAATCTGTAATAACATCCTGTCTTGACAAACTTAAAACATACACACACAAGACCATACATACAATGAGACAGGTGAAACACTGCTGGCTCTGAGTGGATGTCTCCTGTCCCTTCCTGTCATGTCCCCATTCACCCATCAAAAGTGGAATGCCCTTGGTGAGTGGGCGGACTACTCTGCCACCAGCCCCCCACCTCAGGCTACAGTGCATCCTACCGATCCTATGTTATCTCTATCATCATGACAGCTTTTAGTCCTCTCTACTTAGTCTTGAAAGTGAATGCCTTTGTACTGGTTAATGTCTGGCACCAGTACAAAGCAGGCTTCGTGCCTCACAGATACATTTATTGAATGAATTTAGTGAGGTAAACTGGACAGCCTTTATCAATCCTATTTTCATGGGAGAAACTTTGATTCCAGCTGGCCAGAAACTGAAATCAGGATTTAAAATCTGATTTCTAACTTCAAGTGTCAATACTTGATACATATCAAATCATCTCATATTTAGTGTAACCAAAGCAACATTTCAAAACTTAAATCTCTTTTACCTTTTCTTAAAACAAAATCATTCCATGCTTCAAAATCTGAGCAGCACAAGAGAACATAGTGAAAAGGCAACTGTCTCGGGCTACCCTGTCCCCAGTCACTCCATTCTCACCACTAGAAGCTATACAACATTGATTTCCTGTGCTGCCTAAATGAAAGAAAATGAATGTTTAACCTAATATTATTTATTACCTTATATTCTTCCAGTATTCTTTAATTCATTAAGCTGAAGATAGTTCCAGTCAGACAACATGTATTTTGTAAACAGCTAAAACCAAATCCCAAACAATATTCTTTTTCAATATTATAAATGTCAGGTTTTAATAGATTAATAAATGTCATGAATTATTCAGGTAAACACAAGTATAAAACTAATATCTTTACTAGGGTCTAAACTGTCCTTAAAGATTTTGAGATGTAAACGAGATAAAAAGTATTCACTACTGAAAGGGCTTCTGCTTGAATTCATACGGCAAAGCAGGATCCTCTCCCACAGCTAGTTCATTTCCAGAAAAAGTACTCAACGACAATTTTAATTACCTCCTAGAACTGCAAACGTCCTCTGTCTAGATTCACGCTTCTACCTTTGTATCACCTCTACTTAGACATCACAACAGCACATGAAAATTCAGTTCATCACCACTCCTCTAAAACTGTTCCCTTCCCAACAAGAACTACCAATGTCAAACTCCTCTCTCTTACAGCCTCTGCGGGATGGTTGACCAAGAACCTTTCATGGTGATTGGTTTGGGCAGGTCTGAGAAGGGCAGAAAGAGCACAGAGGTAAATGGGAGAAGGTCTCCAAATGAGGGCTTTTTAGTTTGTTTTTAAATATGGTGGTACAAGAAGTTAACATAAGACTTGGCTTGTGAGTAGTTTGTGGGAAAAAACCTAAGTTGCCTGCAAGTTAAATCAAGTTACACAGTTCCACAGGAATAAAAAAATTCTACTTTAGGAGCATTAAAAGAAGCAAAAAAACTAAGTAAATAATGGATAAATAGTACTACACTAGATAAACTGCCTATGTGTTATGATTACTCATAACTTTTTGTCTAAAATTTTTATACATAAATTAGATCCCAAAGGGATTTAAGGCAGCATCTGGAGGAATACACTGCAAAGTGGAGTGTTAACAAAGGAATATCCAGTATCACCATCCCATGCTGTGCAACTGCTATTTGCCTAGAATATTTTAGGCAGATGATGGATTATGTAGTTATTCTAAACTGATACAGATTCTCATAACTAAAATGGGCAAACAAAATACTTTATGAATATTACTTTAGTTGATTAATGATTGCCACTTCTCACAGATAATGAAAGGTAGCAAAAGGGTTATCTGAATTTTACTTTTTTTTTTTTTTTTTGAGTCTCGCTCTGTAGCCCAGGCTGATCTTGAACTCACTTATGTAGCCCAGGCTAGCCTTGGACTCATGGCAATACTACTGCCCCAGTCTCTCCAGTGCTGGGATTACAGGCATGCACCATCACGCATGGCTTTATGTGGTGCTGGGGAATCTGAATTCAAAGGCTTGCCATTAATGCTACACATATGCTTTAACTGCAGTGCCTTTCCTCTAGTCCCTGGATATCTGAATTTTATTAAACTGTAAAATAATCCAATTGAATGATATTCCTTATAGTAATTAATCTTGGTGATCCATCAATTCAGGTTATTCTTAAATTACTGACCAGACTCTGAGATTTCTTGGAGATTTCTATAACCAGAGGAAGTCTTGGTTTTGGGATTACTTGTATGGCACAGAAGCACTTCTGATATGTATGTAATATGCTTACTCAGTGTCTTGTACTAAGATTTGTTCATTAGGTCAAAATGGTTCAAGAAGCAGCATGTATGAAAACCTCATTTTAAAAATTACTGAGACAGATCTTATTTAAGTTCTTTTGTATAGAAAAATAAAAAATTCAGTAACTGCTAAGTTCTGCAATACTTGCAAATATTTTTCACAATATATTCCTAGCTCTACACACACACAGTAAGTAATTCAGTATGTTTTTAAAGATCCTACATTTACTTTGTACTTTACCACAAGGTTTTTTTTTTAATTCAAATTTCTGTCTACAACTGCTTGGTACTGTTAAATAGTATCTGGTAATGGTACTTCGTTAGAAAGCTTTACTTCACACAATTTTAACAGCTAGCAAATTTGGTTTGAAAACTCAATATACTAAAATTTTCTTGATTATTCCAACTTGAAAAGATTAGTCTTAATGCCTCTGAAGCCCTTTAATCTTACAGTATCTAAATCACCTTAACTACCTAGTGGTTTACAAAAACTATCGAGTACTCTACCCTATGACTCTTCAACAGTCTACTCGGAGTAAAACAGTAATTTTTATGGCCTTTTAAAATTTATCAGTAAATCATTTTTGTCCCATGAACAGTATGTCCTACCACGTAAAAACATGAAAGCCCTCTATCTCACAAAAACAGAATGTATCCATCATGCATTTTAAGATACTTCTGGAACATCCTAATGGTTTGCGATTTGTTGTCCTACATATCTACATCCACTTCTGGGGCTATTTCAGATGAGGTATTTGGCAGAATCTTTTGGGTCCTGACCCTAGAGACAGGACACCACAACTACATGCGCACACACCTCTGAGCAACATAGATGGTTGCCTTAACAAAGAAACATCGTAACGGTAGCATCTGGAGTGGAAGAACGACATAGGAACTACACTTGGAGCAAGCTGACTCCGTTTGTGTATGTGTGTGGGGATGGCGATCTATCCTTTAACTGGCCATGTAAACATCATCAAACTGTTACTGTTTAAATGTGCTAACAGTTGTTTTATGGAAGGAAAAAAATATGTCAAGAGATGTTAGCAGGAGTGGTGAGAATAAGGTTTCTGTTAGCAAATAAAGCCTGCAAAATCCTGTATACTCTGAAGAGATTCACACAGTGAAAGCTTTTGGGTAACCTTACAATAAAGACACAAACATTTGTTTAACTCAGTCTTTCACAAAATAATGTGAACACTTTTCAACTTACTATCGAGATCTATTGAATCAGAATTTACTGAGTAAATTCAAATTCCAAACAAGAAACCAGTAACATTAAAAATTCTGACTATGCTAGTTTACAAATTTTTATTTCTAATTTTCTATACTGCACCTAATGTACATTAGATTTAGAAATCTATTCAAAATTGTCAACTTTTAGAAGTCACATTACTAATTAAGTATAATTAATTCCTTAAATTATAATGCGGCAGAAGTACAATTAAGTAATACTAAACTTGATTTAGTATAATATTAAATAGTAAAATCTCTGTATTTTAGCATATTAAATAAATTATAGTAAACTTTATAACTTGTAGTACAACTTTCAAAATTCTTATTTGCTTGTAACCAAATTCACATTTTAGTAGAAAGTAACTACCTACTCTATCTTGTGATGCAAAATATTTAGTTTGAAAATTACACAGCAGCGTTAATACTGCTGACATGTTCTTGTGAAAAATCAAGTTCAATTTTTTTCTAATGCAAATTTATTTCCTTACATTAGATATGCTTCTAAAAGTGGTAATAAATACTGTATGGTCCATAAGCAACAAAATTATAAAGGAACACAATTGTTTTTTAAAGTACTTTTAAAGTAAGACTGACTTGATAGAAGACTTTATCTAAATAACTACATTAAAACCAGATTCTTAACCAGAGTTCATGAGCAAATCAGTACATGAAGCTTCTCATCTACTGATTCAAAAAAAATTAACAAATGTTCACTAATTTAAAACTTCCAAATAGCTTGTCACATGAGGAACAGAGTAGCATTTTATCATAGTAAAATATACTAAATACCTTTCCAATGCAAGAAACTAAATGTATAATTTCCAGATCATATAACTTAATAGACTACTTTTTCTTCCAAACCATAATTTCTTTAACAAGCAAACTGGGTAGCCTTTAAAGAAACACAGCAATTTATTTCATGAAATTTGACCCTCCAGGTACTGCCAAGTCCTTTGGACAGTGTGGCCTATGCAACTTAAGCCATTTAGTTATTTCACATGCTGTGGTAATAAGAAAGTACTCTAAAGACAATGAAGTAGTACACTGTGTATCTTAAATACTCCAGAAGACACATGAAAATTTAAAACTAGACAATACTATTTACGATAAGGTAACTTATGTGTGAGAATCCGAGTGTCCACATACCTTTAATTCTAAGAGTTCATAAATATTTCTAGATCATTCTTAATGTTTCCAAAAATTTTAAGCAGTTCAAATTTTCTACTCAAACAGTATCATGCAAGATTTAGTCAACAATTGAATTTTTGTATCAGGTAAATTTACTGAGGTATAATTAGTTCCTCAATTCATACAAATAAATCTAGGGTTTATTTGTGTACACAAATCAGACCTTTCAACAACAATCATATAAACACTTCATGAAATAAATTTACTTTTATAGACATGTGTAAAGGACAATCATTAGAGTTAATAAAAGTCAACTGGCTTTCAACTTAACACTTTTTAAAATTAAGATAGGCATTTGCCACAGACTCAAAAATAACTAAAGGGATGATCAAATCTCCCCACATATAAGAAAATAAAAACCAAAACCAAGTTCTCTGTTGATATTTTCAATCATTTAAATTAGTGGTAACGAAACATTTATAATTAGAATTCTTCACACAACATCAACACACGTCTGTATATTACAAAACTTTAAGCTCAGTTTTGTATAAGTGCAGAGACAAAAGATTCATTTAGATTTTATGTGAACTATACCTAAAAAATGCCAGAAGATAACAACACTAGCAAGTCACATGGAATCAAGCATCTCATACAGTTATTGTATAAAAGCATCATATTTATTATATGACCTGAACTGACCTTCAGCTTTGGCTTCACACTCAAATAAAATCATATAGCGCAAGCTCCCTTACCCTCCTCAGCACATCAATTAACAGAAGCAAACAAAAATGTTTCATTATAGTAAACATTAGACACTTTTTCCCCAAATTAAAACTGAAACTATGCTTCATGTAGTTGAAAATAGGACTACTGCATTTTACCCTGATACACCTTAGGAAACTTGTCAGATCGG
>PVKB01007313.1:0-20000 GCA_004027205.1 Ctenodactylus gundi | reverse complement strand
TTTCTAAAGGAAACGTGGCATATTACTAGTCTATGTCCATTTTAGGAGGCAAAAAAAAAAGCCATTTCTAACTTTTACTTGACATTTATTGGAAAACTATGTAAATCCAAAAACCCTGTTCTTTTATGAAAAGGCTAGAGCATGAAAAAGACAATTAAGCTTTTCAAAGAGCAAACAGACTCATTACAGCTCACACACATAAAGGTAGAACTCACGTCAACAAGAAGTACTTACATGATATTACAGTCACTTCAGCATAGTAAAACAGTAAAGAAACAAAAGACAGGATATAAATGTAAAATATAGCAACAATTTAAAAAACATTAATAGAAAACATAGCACTACGTTTATGATGGTAGTATGAAAAACCTAAGCTTCTCATTTTAAGATTTTTGGAGAAACACGAAAAATTACAGAGCAAGAAATTTTCAGGCCGACAATTTCCTTTTAAGAACTCCTTCAGAAACAAAGGTAGACATTTATTAAAAGTAATTTTTCCTCCAAGGCCAGTCTTCCACTGTACATACTGAAGAAATAAGGAAATCAAGATATTTTCATTATTTTCAATTATCTGAAATGTAGATAGTGCCTTTACCTAACTGAAACAAAATTAAGGAAAAAAAGATCAAGAGGATGAGGAAGAAGGACTAAAATGGTGGGTAAGATTTAAACTAAATTTACCCTGAAGTTTATATATAAAATCTTCATGTTCACAGAGAAGTTATTCTTCAAGTATAATTCTGTGAGTCTAGTTTTCTGTTTCTTGTTTTTACATAGACTCTCACTACTGCTGCCCAGGTTGGCTTCAAACTCTTAGTCCAAGCAATCCTCCTGCTTCAGCTTCCTGAGTAGATGGGACACTACAGGTAAGCCCTTCTGTGACTAGCTGTCTTAGTTACTTTTTCATTGTGGTGATTCAATATCCAATAGCCACAACTTGATGGGGGAAAGACTTATTTCAGCTCACAATTTCAGAAGGTCACAGTTCCTTCATGGGTGGGTGGCTGGAAATGGTAGAATTACACAGTAAGGCCAGGGCTCCACAACTGGAGCCAGTGCTCTGGAGGCAGAGATCCTGACAGGCTGATCACAGAACAGAGACCACTCTGGGAGGAAGGGTGGAACTAGCACATATTCCTCCAGGTCAAGCCCCAAGAATCTGCCCTTTCCAGCCAGGTCCCACATCCCAACACTACAAAGTATCCATAGGCACACGAGGCACTTGGGGGACACTCCAGATCCAAACCACAATACTGGCGTTCTTCCATATATTTTAAGCAAAATTATTAGGATGAAAAGAACAAGTGCTATAGAAAGGGAAACTGATCAAAGAAGCAACGATGAAACTCAAGGGCCATTTTACACAGCAAATGACCTCAACAACTCAATACTCCCTAAGGTGTATTATAATACAAGCTAGTAATAAACTTGACCATTATAACTAAAGATACATTTTTAACTTTCATTTAAAAATTTCAATAGGACTTTAAGCAAGGACAAGCTGGTACTCGTGGAGTTGGTGACAATGCCAGGCAATGTTCCACTGAAAAGCCAAGGAATCTAGTGAACAACCTCATGAGAAGTCTTCTTTTCCTTCCTTGCTAAACTAACGCTGCCATGGTTCTGGCTCTATCAGCCTAGTTTCAGGCTCAAAATTTGTCAGCCCACCATGAGTAGAATTAAGCCTAATAGGAAGACTAACATTAATTAATGGGACTGATGTATATTAGCCTGTCGGTTTTTCAGCATGCGATGAAAAGCACAACACTGTCCTAGGAAAAGTCAAGGTCCTCTTCTAGGCCAGCCTGCTCTCTAAGACAGGCAAGCTTCAGTGGAAAAAACTATAGTTTTACCCGAAAGTTGGCTTATGAGTATGGAATCAGAAAAAGGATAATTAAGTAAACAGAACATGTCATAGCTGAAGTAGATTTCTGTCTTTCCTGGAGCACACGTATTCCAAAGGGGTGTCTCAGAGGCTCTCTGTTGTCTGTTTTTATTGTTTTACAAGCTTAGGATCCACAAAAATTTGGGGGGGGGGGGAGAACAAAGTGACACTGCTAAAAAGTAAAGCTCAGTAACTGCTACTTAAAGGTTTAAGATGGTTGTACAAATGTAAGACACATATCCAGAAGTTCCTTGTCTCCTAGGCAGTATTTAGATGGATGAAGCCAACATCTCTCATGTGGGGTATTCTGTGCTTTCACTACCAATCAACCTCCTTCATGCTAATATACTGTCTTTGTGAAAATGGAATACAGTCAGCTAATAGTCTAGTTGTGGAAGACTTGGACTGATATTCTCTTTAAGGTATCTTTGTGTATCTTTACTGGTTTCTTTCTTTGCGTGTCTGTTTTTTTAGCATGAAGTTAAATCTGATTTCCAGTTTCTTGGATAATATTTTCATGTATCCCTAAAGTTTTCAAAGCAGTATCTAAAATATTTTTTATAAATGTTTCCCCTTAGAATGATTAAACTGAAATAATTTGTGCATTTTTTTTCTTTAAAGAGTACAAGGTGAAAGCTTAGAAATTCAGGTAGACTCTATTTTTAACTGTATAACTGGCTGAGATATTATACTTGGTGGAAAAATGTTGCCCAAAATTGATGTCTGCTTAGAACCTTCAATTGTACTTTTTTTTTTCTTGAGATAGTATAACCTCAAACTTTCAGTCTCTCTGCCTCTACTTCCTAGGATGCCAGGATTACAAGCATATTCCACAGCAAGCACTTAATTTGTACTGTAATCTTTGGTAATCCAATCTTGCAGTTACAATTAGTTAAGATGAGGTATACTGGATGAAGAAAGGTCTCTAAGAGGTGCCATTCATTTTTTAAAAATTTATTCTTTTTATTAGTATTCGTTATATATGCTAATAACAATCGCTCAATATTATCTTGATCATTTTTACTCCCCTTCTCCCTGCCCACTCCCCCTCACCAGCTTCATCCCCTTTTCTTCTCCACAAAGTCATCTTTCTATTTTCTTCCATCTCTTTCATGGTACACTTTTACTTTCTTATACTTTGTTTTTTTCATATTAGAGAAACTAAGGAGAGTCATTCAAAGAAGGAGCTTGCATAAAGACAGAGACTATAGTCGTGGGTGGAAAAAGCAAGGAATGCCAAGGGTTACCAACACCTATCAGAAGCTAGAGAGAAAAAGGACTCTTTCTTAAGGCTTCTGAAGAATATCACTGTTGACACCTTAATTTCAGATTCAGCCCCTAAAAATCTGGGAAGGAATTTTGGATGTTTTTAAGCCACACATTTGTAATAATTTTGTTGTGGCAGACCTAAGTAATTAATATAGATATACTAATGTAAGCTCAAGAGTCTCTTTTATAAAAACGTATCTGTGGATATTTTAAAGGGCTTTACCTCAATCTGCTGTGACAGGAGGGCACAGGAACAGAATCTTTTGGTTTCAAATCTTGGAATTTCCCCACTATCTCATGCTATTCTGTCCATTTACCTGTCCGATATTGTGGTCCCCATTATCCAAGGGGGATACGTTCCATGGTGAAACTGCAGAAAGTGCTGAACCCTATATATGAACTTTTGTTTGTATATAAAACTAGCATGAATTTCTTTTTCCTCCTTTACAATGTCATGGATAGGAAATTCATTCTTACCATAGACCTTAGAAACCTCACATACAATTTTTTTTTTCTCATGGAGAATTTTAACCTTTTTTCATTTCAAAGAAGTGCTTGCAGCTTCTCTGCCTTATGTGAATTGGCAGCTTTACTCCTCCTAAACTTTTGGGCCATGTCTGCTTGGGATCATTAAGAAAAATAAAAATTACTTGAACACAAGCACCTGTGACACCATGACAGCTGATCTTATAATCAAGATAGCTACTGAGCAACTAACAGGTGGCAGATACCGTGTAATTACAAAGGACAAAGGACGCAGATGGGATAGCATATCACATGATTTCATCCTGCCACTCAGAATGGTACATAATTTAAAACTTAGGAACTGTTTTTATTTCTGGAATTCTTTACTTAATGTTTTCAGACCTTAGCTGCCCACAGGTATCTGAAATCACAGAACACAGAAGAGATGTAACGAGCAAAAACGTACCTAACATGCACTTACCCGTGTTCCAACATGTGGGCAATGAACAAAAGAACTCTCTCTTCTTCTAGGGGGATTCTGGTAAAATCTCACACAATGGGTTATAAAATGCTTTCCTAGCAATGCACATATACCCATTACCAGGATTTTGGGTATTGTTTTATTTTGGTTTGAGACAACGTCTCACTGTGTAGTTCAAGCTAGCCTTAAATTCACTATGGAGCTCAAGCTGGCCTTGAACTTGTAGTCATCCTCCTGCCTCAGTCTCCCAAGTGCTGAGACTACAGGTGTGTGCCAGCACACGTGACTGTATCAAGTATTTTTAATGTCTATACACTATTTCACTAACAGCATACAGCACACTTCAAGTAGTATCCTATCAATCAATATTTAAAGTATACCTAATTTTCAGTATTATAAAGACTGAAATGACCATTGCACACACACACATATATATGTCACTGTCTATGTACCTTCTTTGATGAAAATTTTAATATGGTATTTTTGAGGCCACATTATGCTTAGTGATATGTAGTGACAAACTACCCTCCACAAATGTCTTATCAACTGACATTCCCTCCAGTTTTGAGCAGAGAGCTTACTTCCTCACTTGGTGTTTATATCTGTACAGGTTTTGAGGTGATCAATTAACAGTGTGCTATTTGTATTCCTTTATTAATGAGGTATATTAAAGTCCTTAAGAATCTAGGACTAGACTATCCTAAGCTAAATGTGAATCCACTGGTTTGAAATTAATCAGCTTCTTTGTATCTCAGTTTCTTCAACTGTAAAACAAAAATAATGGTATGTACCATGTTGGTTGCTGGGAGAAGTCAGTTAAGACCTGCTAAGTGTTGAGTGTAGAGTACATTAGTAGTGTTTCATATGCCATCCAACTCAGTTTCTCTGTGTGTAAATTTCTTTTATGTTCTTTCTCATTCTTAGGGTGCAGTGTTGATCTTTCTTATTAATTTACAGGCACACGTAGTATATTTCAGATGTTTATCCTTTATCTGTCACAGAGATGGTAAATACTTCCCCAAATTTGTCATTTACCTTTCCACTTTGCTTTTCTTTCTTTATCCCCTCATTTCTGCTATTTCCCTAGAAAAGTTTTATTTTTACAACACTTACATAGAATAAGTTATCAATATTTATTGCATTAGGCTTCATGTGAATAACAGCAGACTTTTCAAAAAATCACGTTTTACTTTAACAGTCAAATGAAGACAGTTGTGTGTGTGTGTGTGTGTGTGTGTGTGTGTGTGTGTGTGTGTGTGTTTGACTCAGGATGGAGTCTAGGACCATTACACTGAACTATATCTCTAGGCCATTTTTATTTCTGATTGTGAGACAAACTCTTGGAAAGCTGCCCAAGCTGGGGTTGAACTTGTGATCCTCCTGCCTCAGCTTCCCAGAAGGCAGGAATTACAGGCTGGGACTACTGGGCCCTGTTTTGATTTTGTTCTATTAAGAAAAAAAAAAAAAAACCCAGAACATATGAAAGATAATACTAGGTAGAATCTCAAGTATGGTGCTTTTAAAGAAAAAAAAAAAAAGAAAGAAACTATCTTCCTAATCAGTGATTTGGGATGCTACTAAAAACATTTCTAGAACTACTGCCATAGAGAGTGATTACCAAAATTTGTTTCTAAATTTTTTCAATTAAAACAACATCTCTAGAAACAACTGGGTATCTATTTCCTATGAAATCATAAATCTTGGCTTTACATACGTATTATGAATATTCTGAAAAGAAGGATTACAACACAAAAAAGCAGGCTCTAAAATGGGGTGCTCACTTTTTATTCAGACTGTCAGATGCCAAACTGGAAACCAAACATTTTAGAAGCAAAAAAGTGCTTCATTTTCCCTTCAATGAAATCTATGTCGAAGGGAATTTGAGTGCATTTATCTATCTACCAAGCCATGCCTCATCACTCTAGCCCTCTGCAGTTCACAGGTGTAATTATAATCCAAACTTAGCATTTTTTATGGACTTCCTTGTACCCTTGCTATAGATAATTAATTACTTAAATAATATGCATTTAGGGGCTGAAGGACTAACTCAGCCGTTAAAGCACTTGCCTGGCAAATGCTAAGTACTGGAGTTCAATTTCCAAGCACCATATAAAGTGGGTGTGGTAGAGCAGGCCTGTATTCCTAGCAGTCAGGAGGCTGAGGCAGGAAGAGTGCTTGAGTTCAAGGCTAGTCTGGGCTACATAGTGAGCTCAGAACCAGCCTGGAGTGCAGAGTGAGACCCTGTCTCAAATAATAATAATAACAATATGGGTTTAATACAACACCTATGACACTGTACACAATATCACAAAGTCAGTACAAAACTAACTAAATCATACCAAAGTATTACTTAACCAATTTTTTAGTCCATATTTATAATCAACTTGAATTTATTTTAATTTTCTTAAAATAAAACCATTTTAATGAAGTTAGTTATTTGTAGTCTACAATTGTACTTGATTAAAATTAAAAATCGGTTAAGAGTATAGATTGGAGGTAGAACATTTGCCCAGTATTATGAAGCCCTTCAAACTCTGGCACATCAAAACAAACTAACAAAAAAAACCCCAAAAAACCACTAAGAGCACTCAAGCTCATTTGGCTTACTTTGTCCTGCATATATCGACTTGCTTATTGTCCACTCTTTCACTATTTTCTATACACAGGAAAAGGTCATTTGCTATACATATAAAACATATATAGTATAAAAATTAATATAAAATGTGTTTTCCTAGGATTAATGTCATAATATTTGAAGTAAAACTAATGCTATGAGAAAAATTAAGCACTAAATTCAACATACAGGTGTCCCAAAGCTGCTACACAAAAAAATCAACAAACTTTTGAGAGATTGTGCATTTTACATGCATTCCAAATAGTTATCTTAAATGTAAGGTTGCTAGGTTTATATAACTTATTCAGAGGCTGCAACCCCCCCAACCCCCCCAAAAAAGGTAATATTGGCTCCATTTAAATGCAATTACCTATGGAAAAATGAGTTCATTTTTTAAAAAACATTAATTAGGTACCTATTACTACGTAGCATTTAACTATAATCCATCAGAGATCAAGTTGGTTCTAAATTAAAAATTCAGCTTGGAAAAAAGAAAATCACAAAATGACCAAAAAACAAAAGCCCTCTTTATCTCCACAATGCAACTTCGAAACTGTCACTAGAATTTTCTTGCTTTACATAATCAAATAATTGCTACAAAATTCCAAACTTCTCAGAAGCAGATTAATACTATCTGAGTGTATTTTTCATTACATACCCCACACGTTTTACACTCTTGTCATAATGTCCTATGCATTTCTTAAATGAGCTCTGGAAGTTACTATCTTATCTCTTTTGCTAAAAGGAAATGTCTATCCCTCCCTGCCTTTACTTCGTCTGTACTAGTTACTCAGGATCTGCCTCAGAGTCCTCTCTTCCAGAACCGGCCTCAACTCACCTTAGTGGATACAGTTTTAACTTTCTTACAGTGATTTCTTAAAATTAACTGTGACTTAAATAGCTGAATTTTGATGATATAATGCTCGGAAATTAAACTGCTTGCACAAATATCTCAAAAGTCATTCTGAGTAATCAAGTCAAAAGTCAGATTGTAAATGGGTATTAGAGATCTACCATTTGGTAACTGCAATATTTTAATTGCGCCTGTTTAAAGATGTTTTTTCCTGCAACCTGCAAAGGACTTCTGGGAATATATGAGGATAATATCCCTAAAAGTCTCCTAAAGGAAGATTGAGCTTATAATTAATTACTTTTACTATTGTTTAAATCAATAGTTATAACCAATCCAGAAAAGTTTGTGACAAAAGGTTCATTTTGCTCATGAGCATTCTAAAAATGTGTATGCTATGGGTACATGATCATGTTTGCAGACCTAAAACATATAGATAAAGCTTCGGTTAAAAAAAAAAAAAAAAACAGCAAGTAGCCCATTCACTGCTGAATCACCCTATCTGATAAGTTATTTTTAATAAAAAGTACATCACTTAAGTGTTAGCAAAGGAATTATTTTATGTGATAGGAATTTCATAGAAAAGCACAGTATTCCACAATCAGCTTATATAAGAAGCCATTTATTAATATTCCTATTCAGGTCAAATAAAAAAATTAAGCCAATGGACTGTCAAGCAACCTAGGTTCTAGCTTCTACTCTTGACTACTTTGTAAGAAATACTGGGTTAAGTTGTTTATGTCGCCAGGTTCATCATTCACAAAATGAAGAGGTAGGGTTAAATGATGCTTAGGGTATGCTGCAACTCAAAAAAAAAACAAACAAAACCAGTTTCTCTTCATTTTACTAACATATCTTTCCTCTCTAGATCTCCAAAGTTGCCATAATAATCTCATGTTTCTTTATAATTCACAATATAACTTACCCCAGCCTACTGTTTCATCAACTTAACAGTTCTGATTGTCTGATATTCTGCTCTGGTAAAGCAGTAAAGCCTCTGAGGTTTTTTTTTTTTTTTTTTTTAACCAACAGGAGGACCACATACATCTCTCCTTGAGGAAATCACCTCTACTTCCAGATGAGCAGTGGCATGAAGGCTTGAGCTCTCTGGAAAGCCAATATAATCTATCACTATTTAACTGCTTATCAATGTTTGTGCCTGTTTCAACTCACATTTAATGGAGCTTTTTATTGTTATTTTCCACTATAAACTTTGAAGACACCTTAATGTCACTAATTCCCTTCTAAGTTTAACATGTATATTGCAATGTTACTTGGGAGACTCAGTAATACAGTGCAATGTCTAGGCTTTGGAGTTGGGAAAACTCATGTGCCTGAGTTCAAATGCTAGTTCTGACTTTTGCTCTCTATCTGGTTTTACGCAAACTATCTGTCCCCTTTGTCTGTTTTCCGAAATCAAATAGGAAAGCTATCATGCAATATACAAATACTACAGAATAAGTGTAGCTCCTAGTCCAATACTGCATGCACTATAGGCATTCAATAACTTTCAGTTATGTCCTTCCCATACTTTGTAGCTCCTGCTTGGCTAGATTTGGTTTGCTGAGCTGGCGAGTTTGAAAATACTTTCAACTCAGCAGCTACTTCTACAGAACTGCTTCCAAAACGCCAGTAACCAGCGAGGGTCATAATCCACTTAGTGGGCTGCAATTAGCATTGCTTCATGGGAAGAAAACAATGGAATTTGAAATACCAGTGTATAATGAGTAGTAAAGAGTATTTCATTAAACTGCACTTTGACTTTATACCTGTATGTGTATTAAGTTGTTTTATGATACCAATGAAAATATATTTCTTACTCTGGGTTGGATCAAAAAGTTCGAAATACATTTTCTTCTATGGAGAAGACTAGTGATCTCTGGATGGATCGCTCCTCTAACCTGCCCACACTCACTAGAGAAAGGCACTTCTGAGCACTGTTTCTCCACAAAATGCTTAAATATATGGTTGCAGTTACCTGCATTGTTAATGAGACCAATAAGTAAAACTAATACTTTCTTTCCTTAGTCAAGTCACTTCATTTTTCTCCTTCTCAACACAGTATCAAGTAAACTGCTCCCTGACAGCACTCAAAAAAAGAATTAAAAAGGAAGAATTTCATAATTATAAATCTAGTTATCTAACCGCAGCATAATAATCTACAAAGTATTGTAGAACTACAACTCTTCTAGGAAAACATACTGGTAAGTACTCTACCACCACTGAGCTATATTCCTAGTCCCTCCCTCGTTTTTTTTCCCTTCTCTTTGAGACAGGGTCTCACTCTGTAGTCCAGGCTGGTTCTGAGCTCAATGGTGTAGCCCAGGCTGGTCTTGAACTCAGGACAATCCGCTTCTCTTGGCCTCCTGAGCGCTGGGATTACAAGGGGTGCACCACCGCACCCAGCTTTATACGGTGCTGGGGAACTGACAGCTGCGCCACTCCTCCAGCCCCCCCCCCCTTTTTTTTTAAATTTTGAGACAAGATCTTACTAAGCTGCCCAGGATAGCCTCCAATTTGTGATCCTCTTGTCTCAGCTTTCAAAATAGTTGGGATTATAGGAGTGTGTTCATAGCTACACTGATTTTTGGGAAGAATATTAATGTTGTTTTGTAAAATCAACTCAAGTTAAATGGAGGTTGAAAAATAGCTACTAGGAAAAGCTTACCCAAGAATGTGATGTCAAACTTAGGATGAAATGAATGAGTAGGAATTAACAGGGCAAACAAAGATGGTGAAAGGATAGGAGCAGCAAATGGGGAGGCAGCATTCTATGTCCTAAAAAGTGGACAGAAAATTCCATAGGAAGAGAGAATATGAAATGAAGTTGGTTCACTGAATATAGAAGAGAAAACAGATAAACTGAACAAGAGAAAAGAGGCCAAATTGCAATCTCACAAAGTCACATTAAGGAGCATGGATTTTTTTTCCTAAGGTATCTGACACTTGAGTGAGGTGACATAATAATTACTTTTTATTTTTTAACATCATTCCAGCTGTAGTATGGCAAACATACTAAAGAGTTAAGAGTAGGGTCAAGCAGACAAGAGGAGGAACACGACAGCAATCCAGAAGTGAGATGGCCAGCGCCTAGACAAGAACAGTAGCTGCAGGAGTTGAGATCCTGATGAATCTGAGAAGACGACAGGAAGAAGCCAAAGGGAAGTAGGCACATGTGGTGGGCCAGGACAATCCTGACTGAGACAGGGGTACAGGAGAAGAGTGTGGGAGAGAGAAGACTAAAACTAGCACATTTTTAAATCATGTTATATTTGAGGTACCTATGTGACATTACAGTGAAAAAGTCCAGCGGTAGCCAGTCCTGGCATTCAAAGTCAGAAGCTCAAGTAAGAGATAGGAATTTGGGAGTGATGAGCACACTGACAGCAACTGAGTCATGGAAGTGAGGCTGCTCACTGTAGTGTTTATGCAGTGAAAGGGAAAAGAGCTCAGGGTACAACCCCAGGAATATATAAGTAGGATAAGCCACAGGAGAGCAAGATCTACATCTGTCTGATTAACTGTTACCTCTATGGAGACAGCACCTGTCACACAAGTGACTCAGTACCTTTTTGTTGCATAAATAACAAAGAAAGAAGAAACCAAAAATAAAACTAAGGAGGGGTAAGAAGGTGTAAGAGAAACAGAAAATTTTAGTGTACCTACTGCCAAAGAGGAGTGTAGAGGACAGACAGAAGCTAGAAGGAAATTCTGTCAATAATAATAATAATAAGACTTAAAATTACAGATCTGCTTCACTGATGTTGCTACAGAAAAAACCCAGATTACAGCAGGTTAAGAAATAACTGGGAGGTAGAGGTGTGGAGGCTGCAAATATGAATAATGTTTCAGATGTTTGTTTCCTAAGGAGGGAAATATAGCCATAAAGGTTTTTATGGTTGTTTCTGTAAGATGAAAATGACTTCAGCACACTTGAATATTGTTTGAAAGAAACTGGCTATAGACACAGAAGAGAAGGCAAAAGGGCAAGATTCAGCTCACAGAGTGCTGGCTTTACATATGAGGTTCAGATCTTCAACTTTGTAAGTAAATAATAAAGAAACTACGGGTTTGATACAGGTAAGTCTGTAAGTTTGATGGTGCACATATGAAGAGTACCTGATCTTTCCATTAGCCAGGGAAGACTTCAGGGAAGTAATGATTAAGAGACCTAAAGTTAGGTAAATACTATTCAGACCAGAAAGTCAGGGACTGTACAAGTCACAGAAAGTGCCACATTTTAGTTAAGACCTGACAAGAGATTTTGTATTTGAAATCTAATATATTTACCAAGACCAAAAATAAAGAGTAGGAAAATTGGCACGAGCTAAGACTGGGCCACTGACTCAACATTCACGAGGAGCGTTTTCTACTCAGAAAGGCCACTGATAGTATTGCGCTTACAACATCTGATAACTGCAGTATGTGAGAACTATGAGCACTGATTCATCAGCCAGTAATTTAGCTATGAATTGAAAGCTCTTTGGACAACTGTTAAGTTTAAGGCATGATTCTGAATTCTAGCAATTGCAAAGAGAACAAAGCATATGTCATGTGTACAATGAACTTAGTCTTTAATGGGTAGAACAAGTGAAATGTCACCTGAAGTCCAGAGCCTAAGTTAGGTAACATGTACTCCTTCTACACAACTTCTCCCTCCTTACGCTTCTCCTCTCTACACGAACCTCTCATACCTCCCCTTCCATCTTTATAGGCCATAAACACCATAAAATATTTCAAACATTTGTCTTGTCTACTGTATACTACTTCAAATTTCTAAGATTCCTCGTGAAAAATTAGGTATTTCCTACATTTTTAGGAAAAAACAAAAAAGCCCTCAGTGATTAAGGAGTTTGTCTAGTAAACACAAGGCCCTGGGTACAATTCTCCACTATCACGTAAGTCAGGCATGGCAGTGCATTCCTGTAATCCTAGCACTTGGGAGGTTGTGACAGGAGGACTGCCTTGAGTTCAAGACCAGCTTGAGCACAGGAACAGCCTGGACTATATGGCAAGACCTGTCTCAAACAAAACAAAACAAAACAAAACATAACAAAACAAAACCAAACCCTAAATTCTTTTTGTAAAAGGCCCTCAATGACTTTTTTCCTGTATCGTCAATGGTCTCTAGGAAAATACGTAAGCCATTTGGAGACTTAACAGAGACTAACACCCAGTAAATAATATAAAATGTTCATGTAATACAATCTTAATTATGCTGAAATACAATTCTGAAGGTGTGAACTGTGAAGATGCTATTCAAAAACAAGTCATCAACAGTGAATAGCTGAGTAACCCCACACGCTATCTCAATGCAGCTTTTCTATTTTTTGTCTTTGTATGTGATGTTACTCTAGTGAATGAATTAAAATGCACACATGCTTTCATTCTGTTGAGAAGACCTACAAAAAATAAAGTCAACTACTAGTGGTAGAGATAACAGTAAAAGGACCTAAGAAAATTATGTTTATAAATTTAATGATTTGATCTCAACACATCCTGAACAAAACAAACTGTTGTATCTTCTCCATTCCCATGAAATTTTCTATCAACATGATAAGCAATACCCAGAAAATTAATTGGAACGATATCTGGAATCAGACGGTCTTAAAAGACTGGACAATCCCACATTTCCTGGTCCACAAATCAACAACACATACCTGAAAACTCTGCCTAGGGGTCCCCAATTGCAAATTGACACAATCTTTCCAGATCAAACACCAAGCATTTGCACCCTTCTCAATAAATAACATGCAGTTCCAAATGCATGAGGCTTTTGGGGGACACTCGAGATCCAAGTCATAGCACTGCCTTACTAAAGGACAGCATACACTAGTTACAGGTAAGGACTGAAAGGCCCAAGCTCTAGATTGGCGAACGTATTTTGACATTTAATATCTATGTGCCTCTCTTAAAATGTGTTCATCTTTTTGTTAACCGAGTCCTTAGAGAAGCACACACTAAGATGGGATTAAGTGTGCAAGGATTTTATCATAGCAAATACCTATGAAAGTGCAAAATGGGGAGAAGGCTGAGAGAGTCATAAGAAAATGATGCGATTCTGAATGAGTGAAGGATAGGAAGAAGCGTCCCAGACTGCCATGCAACTTAAGGATTCTCACTAAGCCTGGCAGAGAATCCTCAGGTCAAAGTCAGCAATCAGAAGGATCCCTTGTCTCCCAGGAAAAGGCCTACTTCAGTATTCCTGTGAAACTTAGTCCCTGGTTAGCAGCAGATTATGAAAGGTTGGATAGGATGTAATAATGGATTTCACTCGGGCCCTTAATCAACTATGCTCCCTGTATATGGTGTTCTTCAAATTCCATTCTGATAGCCATCACAATCTTTTTGGGGTTTTCACATCTGTAAATTCCCTACTTTTATCCCATTCTACTTTACAAGGTTATACCAGGTATCAAGGTATAGGGACTTGGAATATAATGATAAACATGAGAGACACAGACATTGTTACAGTCTGGATCTAAAAATGTTTCCCAAAAGCTATGTGCTTTAAAAAGGCTTCTTGCGAGCTGATGGGTGTTTGGGAAGTGATTCAACCAAGAGAGATCTAAACTCTTTAATGAATTAGCCTATGATGAATTCATAGCTATGATGAATTTATAGTTCATGGGTTAGAAAAGGAACCTGATTGGATGAATAGATCACTGAGGGGATCAAGTCTGAAGGGTGTATTTTGTTCCCATTTCCTTCTTTGCTTTCTCACACTCTCCTGCTTCCTGGCACCACAGGTAAGTCACTTGGCTCTGCTACGCCCTTCTACAGAAATGTTCTGCTTACCTTAGACCCAAAGCAACAGAACAAGATGACCAGTAACTGAAGCCAAAAAAAACCTTCCTTTTTGTCACAGTGATGAATTGCTAATTAACAACTTTGCCCTCAAAGAACTTACACTCTAGTGATGATACAGGAAAGCACAGAAACACTAGAAGAAACTCTCAATTATCCAGACTACCCAATGCAAACCAGACGGTGCCCTACTAACTACAGAAGATTATACTTAGTAGGACATATATAACTGATTCCTAATTCATTTCTTACTAACTCCTAGCATTTATAGACATTAAATGTTTCAGCCATCACAAATATTTTATTGTTTCCCGAATGTAATATACTGATTCACATCTCCATGCTTTTACAATTATGGTTCTACCTAGAATGTAACTTCTATTCAACTTCAAGATTCTTCAACTTCTATTCAACTCAAATGTCCTAACTCTAGAATAGCACTCTCAACATGGGCAATTTTGGTTTCACAAACGTGTAGATAAGGTATAACTGTCATCTAGTGGCTATGTATCACTAAATAACACAATGCAAGGGCCAGTCTTCATTGTACCCAACAAAGAGTATCAGAAAATATCAAAATGAAAGGGTGAAAAGGCCAGCCCTAAAGGCAATTTGTCCTACTCTGCTCTCAGCTCACAAAGCATTGTTAAGTATAGGATTTTTATCTTTCTCAAACACCTGAGCCCCTAGAAGACACAAGATGCTACTCATCATTCTACACAATGACTTCTCATGATGAGTTTCATCTCTTTTATAAAGCTGTAAGAATAATAAAAAGGCTTTGCCTGTGCCTATTCAGGACACTGGTTTCACTCAAAACATGCTCTCATCCTGGTCTACATCTCTTAGCTATGTCTTCGGGCAAATTACTTAAGCTAAGTTTCTTAATCTGATGAGAATCACTGCAAACATTTTTACAAGTGTGAGGGTTAAAGAACAGAGACATGAAGTGCTTAGATAATGTAGGGGTCCCCACCTCCTGGCTGCCAGGTAAGATGAGATGAGCAGGTGAGCAGTGAGCAAAGCCCCACCTCCTATCAGTGTGCTCCTATTACATTCAATGCTCTTGTTGATTGACAGGAGGTGGAGCTCCGTCATTTCAAATCTATCCACCAATAACCTATTGCAGAACAAATACCACCCCCATCCCACTCCCATCGATAGGAGAATGGCCTTCAACTAAGCTGATCACTGGCATCAAAGAGGCTGGGGAGCACCGCTGCAGGTACCATTTAACATCTTTGCTCCTATGACAGATCATGAGAAGAGAAACTGGATGCAGAAAACATTAGTATTCAAGAAATCCATTTTAAAAATGATATATAGCTGCCTTACCCTTTTCAGTGTTTTTCTCATTACTCATTGGTTCTAAAGCAGCATTTTGCATACTGCTTATTTGCAATTCAAAGTAATGCTGTAATATTTATTTATAACTCAAAATAATGTCTGCTACTAAGATAAATTTAATTTTAGGTCACAAATTTAGCTTATCTAACTATAGTTAACACTGTTGTCACTAATTTCACAGTTTTATCTATAAAATACAAAGGACACTAATCTGAATTTTCAAAATGAGCATAAACTTGTGTCTGATGAGAAAGAATACTAAAACACGGATGTCTCATTTCTTATGTTAAACGGCATTCATGACTGCTCTTTCAATAAAGAATTGGTGACGGTGTTGGGAGAGCCACTTTAGGGAAGAACTAACCAAAAAAGCTTTAATAAACAGCTGTCAATATTTAACAGAGTGCCTTATACAAAGTAGATGTTCAATACCTCGCTTGGAAATGAGTCCAGTGAGAGAATCTTCAGCTAAGAAAACTTCTCATAGCTTAGCACTGCAGTGGAAAAGCAGAGTGTCAGTAATTCCTGACACGGAACTCGGGGTTCTCTCACATTTTTCCCCCACCAAAACTCTTCAACTCGTTTAATTTATCCAGTTCATATGCATCATGACATACTGTCCAACATTTATTTATATTTGGAAATTAGTTTCTTCATGACAAAATTATTTTAAAAACGAACGTATTAGCGTTATACTTAAAACTACTATGAGAATATAAAAATATCCAACATAAAATCTCTCAAAAGGAAATTCCATACAACCAGTGATAATAAATAAAAATACTTTAGATATTACTCTAACTTGTCATGAACTGGCTTTAAAGTTTACTTACAATATATTTAAGAAAACTATACTTTTATAACTCTCCTCATATACACACCAAATTTTAAATATCTGATTTACTTCTGAGATAATGCCTGCAATTTCACAAAGAATAGTTTGGAAAATACTTGAATTCTGGCCTTACTATGTAATTAAAAAAAAAAAACCTAAGACCTATCACTTTGGTTATCTATAACATTATCTTTATCAGTGAAAATGTTTTCATTCCTCCTATATAACCTCTACAAAATTTTTTAATTACAATAATCAAAATGTAACAATTATTTCTAATTATGTTAAGAAATCTTAACGACTACATGGAATCTAAACTTTTAGAGCAGTGAGCAATTCTCAAAAGTATTCTGGAAAATGCACTACACTTAAAAAATCAGAGCAAATGACTTTAACAGTTCACTAATGTATCAAAGGCTTGGAAAATGAATATAAAAACTGTTAGTTTTTCTTTAAAAGGCTAATGTCTATTAACAGCTTAAAACAGGGCACAGTAGGGGGTTAATATGCTGTTGTCTGAATCACTCTCATCAGTTTAAGTACCTATTAGTCTTTATTAGCAATGTGCTAGCAAGGTGCTATTGGCCTTTTAAAGTTTTTTTTTTTTTCTGCTTCTTATTAATCTATTTGACCAGATAGATATTTGGCAACCATGTCTGAAACACATAGTTCAGATCTATCTATTACCTATATATATGCTAGAGTCTAGATATTTGAATTTTAAACTTATACTTTAAAATGTTTTTAAACACAATATTCAAAAGTAATATAAACTGTTCAGCCTATCTTACTACTTTTAGGTGTCTTTGTTTTGAGCTGAAGAGTCCATTTGTGCAGCCCAGGCTAGTCTTCAAATCCTGGGCTCAGATGATTCTATCACCTCAGTCTCCTGAGTAGCTGCAACTACAAGCACATATCACCACGTTTTATTTTATAATTTTTAATAATAAAATTACTTTTCTGAATTTATCCTCTGGGCAGAAATCAAAATGAATCTTTTTGAAACTAAAGTAATTCACCTGCAAAACAACCTAAGATCACAAATGCAAAACTGTTTATTACACTTAGTTTCAAGCACAATTAATGGTTAATCTTTTAGTATTACTGATTACTTAAAAACTGAAATTCTAATGCTACAACTGAAAAATAGTTTACAGTCAAAGTTCACTGAGCTTAGTTCCAAGATTCAAACACTGTCTTTTTCATTGCAGGGACGAAATACCTGACATCAACAACTTATGGGAAATAAGATTTATTTCAGTTCAGTTTAAGCCCATTCATGGGCACCTGGCAATAGTGGAAGCAACCAGCTGAAGGATACGCTGCTCACAGCACCACAACATAAAGCAGAGTGAGCAAGGAAGGACAAAGCTAGCACATACCCTTCCAGGTTTAGCTCCAGTGATGCGTCTCTTTTGACCAGGAACCCTCTCCCAACAGCACATGAAATCTATAGATATTACACAATATCCAAATACATGAGGCTTCTGGGGGACATTCCAGACCCAAACTGTAACAGACACTAAGAGAATGGTTTTTTTTAGAACATAAAGTCATCCTGGGAAATCTGCATACAATGCAGACATTGTATAATGTAGTGAGGTAAAAACTTTTCTAGATCTGGCTTTACCAGTAAAAAGGAGGGTAATCAAAAGTGAAGAAATTACCCCTTCTTTCCTTATTCTGTGTGTAGAAAGAGAATGATGCTGAGAAAGAGGGAGACAGACCCAGGGAGAACAAGAACTCTTAATGGGTATCTTGGCAGTTCCACAACTTAGCCGCAAAGGCAAAGATTTTTTTCTTTTATTTAGGACTATATTCAGAAATAAAACTAACTGAAATAGTCTAGTATATTTACAGCCCTAACCTGGCCTTACCATGAACTTTTTAAAAAAGTACTTTCCTAAAAAATGTTAAACATACTTGGATATTTCTTACACTGTTTTGTATCTTAATTCTTTCTAGACCATGAGGCCATTAACTGCATGTTAACAAAATTCAGTAATAAAGTCATTGTCATCATTTGTAGAATTATGAACACAACTCTTTGGACGGTAATTTGATACTATCTCTTAGTACGTGAAATATATATACTCTTTGAGCCAATATTTGTACTTGTAGAAATTTACTCACAAATACATCTGCACATTCATAAAACATACACAGAAAAGAATATTCACAGCAGCATTTTCTATAGCAGTAAAATACGAGGAAACGATATAGGACTTCCGGTCAAGATCGCAGCTGAGTAACAGCCCTGCACAATGTCTCCTTAACGACTCACTTAAAAAGTCAAAAATTTACTCAGAAAAAGCGTGTTTGGTGTAGACAGGAAAGACAGGACAATCCCCAAAAACTGAAAGGCAGCCAGCGGGAGGCCAGAAATTCAGAAGGATCATCAAAAGCAGAGAAAAAAAAAATCCCCGTGGCCCAGGAAGCCACTGCAGGCAGTCACAGACAGAGGAAAGGTTGCGGGGACCTGAACTTCTGATGGAGCTCAGAGAGGACAGAGCACACAACTGAGAGGAGGCTGCGGGCGGGTCAGAAATCCTGAAGTCACATCAGAAGAAGAGGAAAGAAGCAGCCGACTCAGCACGGCCCCAAGCTGCCGGGACCCACAGACCACAAATAGAGGAAAGTCCAGAGGCCAGAACCTCAGCCCAAGAGACAGCCAGAGGTAGCAGAACCATGAGGAAACATGGTAACAAATCTCATACAAAAAAAAACCTGACACCCCAGAAGATGATACCAGGGATATTAAAATTGCAGAATCCAAAGGAAAGGGCAAAAAATGATGGTAACTTCTGGGCCCAGATAATCAGTGAATTAAAGCAGGAAATAAAGCAGGAAGCAAAGCAGGAAAAATAAAGCAGACAGTGCATGAGCTACACCAACACATAGCTAAGATAAAAGCAAGCCTTGAAAAGCAATTAGGAGAGACCAAAGAAGAAATGGGGAAACGTGGTAACAAATTTCCTACAAAAAGACCTGAAACCCCAAAAGATGATACCAGGGATACTAAAGATGAATATAGCAAAAATGATGGTAACTTCTGGGCCCAGAAATTCAGTGAATTAAAGCAGGGATTAAAGCAGGAAATAAAACAGACAGCAGAAGAGCTACACCAACACATAGCTAAGCAAAAAGCAAGCCTTGAAAAGCATCTGGAGGAGACCAAAGAAGAAATATACCAGAAGATAATGAAGGCAATACAAGAAATTAGAGAAGACCACAAAAGAGATACAGAAAAATTGAATGCAGATATTCAGGAACGAAAAACACGCAGGTAATAATAAGCAACCACTTTAAACAACTTCAGAATAGTATGGCAGACCTAGAAAATAAAGTGACTGAGCTGCAACAGACAGGCCATGAAGAACACAAAGTAAATAAAGAAAGCGAATCATTACAATGGCTGATAGATGATTCAAGGAGAAACACCCTCAG